>JARVGS010000002.1:6661276-6675183 GCA_031762315.1 Hypsolebias antenori
ATCATAATACAAATAAAATATGTATTGGTATGATACAATCATCATACAAATACAATTTGCATCATATGATACAATCATCATACAAATACAATATGTATTGGTATGATACAATCATCATACAAATACAATATGTGTTGTTTGATACAATCATCATTCAAATACAATATGTACTGTATTGTATACAATCATAATAAAAATACTATATGTATCGTATGATACAATCATCATACAAATACAATATGTATCATACAGATACATATTGTATTTGTATGATGATTGCATCATACTGGTACATATTGTATTTGTATGATGATTGTATCATACCAATACAGATTGTATTTGTATGATGATTGTATGATACGATAAACATTGTATTTGTATGGTGATTATATCATACGATAAATATTGTATTACAATACATATTGTATTACATATTGTAAGGATTGAAATTAGCATCATGTGACTTTTTTGAGTAAATGTGTCGATCACCATTAAACAACATGCTGTAAGTATGCAACAGGTCATTCTGTAAGCAGCACTTGTTTTCTTAAGCAATAGTTCGACGACCATAATCACATTTAAACATTTGCCACCAAAAACACATTTTCCACGTCATTTTCATGATTTCATTTACTGCTTACAGGCTGCTGCTTTGATAAAACCCCAACATGTATGTGCCCTCTAAAGGTGATAAGGAGCTGCACTTCCCAGCAGATTATATAAAGCACTGCCTCTTCAAAGCTGATTAAATGTAACTGTCTCAGACAGGCTCTCCTGACACTCTGTCCAAGTGGATCGTTGTATGAAATTAAATATTTTAATGGGCTTTTCACAGCAGTTTCTATTATAATTTAGTATCCATTTAATGAACAGTACTTTGAAAACAACCTAAAATACGTTGATGAAAATACAACATATATAAAGTGTACATATGTAAAGTGCACCAAACACATGCACACATAACGATTTGTATAACTCAGTGCTTAATAAAAAGGTACATTTTTTGCTAGAACTAGCCATTAGCTCATTAATCCAGTCAAAATTAAACTTTATTTATCCAAACTGAAGTCATTCAAGTACGTGTCTACAACAGGTTAGATATAAACTCATTTTCTTTTTACAAACCTTCAAAGATCCAAACCATATTTTACTTTCTTCCTGCCCCCACTTAAAGGACCACTGCACTTTATTATGTATTATTGTGTACAGTACTTTGTGTACTGTAAGTAGTTACTGACAGTGAAAATAACTTGAATAGTTCATGTGTTTTACAGTAATAATCCAATTAAAAACAGCATTATTAAAAAACATAAGAAAGTTTTCCACTGAGAAGATGAATAATTATGTGAATTGATTTTATCATTACATCTAATGTTTATGCATCCGTAGGTAGGCCTGTCACGGTAACAAATTTTGCTGGGCGATTAATTGTCTCAGAAATTATTGCGATAAACGATAATATTGCTTTAAATTTGACAATAATTAGTAATTATTGTCAAATTTAAGAAGAAATGTTGGTTAATTTGTTTTGAATGTAGTACCTTTTTTGACCACCGGATGGCAGTAAAAGACTGTTCAAACCAAAGGATGGATAGTGAGAAAGCGAGCAGTGTGTCTCTTTAAGAAAAATGGGAGGGAGGCCCCTTGATGTTAAATGGGCTGTCTCTCCCTTTTATTTCGGTTCTCAAAATGGCAGTGTGGTTTGAGCTCTTTAGCATAGCATTTTTCACATAAACATCTCCGCTTCTTTTTGCAGAGGAAAAACAACTTTTTACACGAAGGCATGGGTTTCAACTGTGAATTTTTGGAGCTTTGACAAGACGGAGTTTTTCCAGAGGTCGGCCTGTTAGCGCTTCTCAGCTTAGCTGCTTTTAACGATCCAAAAACACGATTTTGGACGGTTAAAACAGATTTTAAAGAGAAAGGAAGGGGTCAGTGAAGAGCACTGGAGTTGAGCCTTTTATCATCCACTGTCTTCAGTAGAAAGAGTGAGACAAAGAAACGATAAAGCCGATAAATGAAAATGAGGTTGATCATTTTAATTTATCATGCGATTGATTTATTGTTTATGGCGACAGTCCTATCCATATGTATTTGTATGTGAAAGAGGAGGATTCACAGCCTCGCCTCCTCGTTGTGTTTTTAGGTTTGCTTTAAGTAACTTTCCCCCTGCTGTGTTCATTTGTAATTTGATTAAAATGGCAGATCTGGGGCTGGCACAGGCCTCAGTGTTTGTTTTATCTTTCTAAGGACCGGCGCGAGTGTTACATGTATAATGAAGCTGAAGCCGTTCTCACGAACAGTTAATAAAATAACTGTTTGAGAGATTTCACTTATTAGAGATCAGGCTATGGTTAGACCGAAGAGCAAAGGCTTCAAAACATTGTCAAAGGTTCTATTTTATTTATTTATTTAAACTTTATGTAGACAGGTAGTCTTATTGAATCACGAGGACTCATTTACAAGAGAGACCTGTTTTAGACAGACAACAATGTACAACAGTAAAAAGCAATTATTGTTATAAATACAATAAAATCAAGGTGCCGTATAAAACAAGGTAAAATACAAAAAAAAATCTACGACAATATAATGCATTCAGCAGAAAGTTGTTTTATTTGAATAGTTTTATAGAGAACAAAGTGAAATGATAAAGCTCATATTTCAAAATAAATTTATTCTAAAAAGTACTAAAACCTCCAACAGACCAAACCCATGCATGTTCGGCTGATTGGTAACTCTAAATAGTCCGTAGGTGTGAGTGAGAGAGTGAATGGTTGTCTGTCTCTATGCGTCCCGGTGATGGACTGGAGACCTGTCCAGGGTGTCCACCGCCTCTCACACAGTGATGACTGGACATGGGCACCATTGACTCCCGCGACCCAACAAAGAAGAAGCGGGTAAACGATAATGGATGAAGGTACAAGATGTGGAAATTATTGTATTTTTTTATTTTTATAAGGAAGTTCATGAGGACTTCTTCTTCTTCTTTCAGCTTTCCCCTCTTCAGGGGACGCCACAGCGAGTCATCCTCCTCCACCTCTCTGTCCTCACTTCCATCTACCTCCTTGTCCTCTCTAACTGCATCCATACATCTCCTCTTTGTCTTTTTCCTGGCAGCTGCATGTTTAACATCCTTCTACCAATATACCCACTGTCCCTCCTCTGGACATGTCCAAACCATCTCAGTCTGGTCTCTCTAACTTTATCTCCCAGTGGTTCAACCTGTGCTGTACCTCTGATGATCTCATTCCTCGTGAGGACTAATACGTTGATAAGAAGAAATACACTTTCACAAGGTTGTTGGCTTTGTTAGTTGTTCTACCAAAGAATCTGCAGAAAAATGTTTGTGTTTTCTGTAAGACCATGGAAACCACTTGAGTTTTTTTTGAAGCGGACCAATGTCAAAGCCTCTTCCCATTATAAACTGAGAATTATTAATTTTGATATTAGAAGCTGTACAGAACACATCTAAAACAACTGACAGCCAACACACACTCACTGTCCGAGTAGTGCTCATCTACACTAGCTCTAGGTGGGGACAACAAGACTCAGGAAAGGAATTGATTGAACACTTTATTAGATGCAACAACAATAATGTGTCTTTAAAACCACCCGTAGCGGAGGTTTTCACACACCGTCTTCAGTGACTCACAGCAAACACTGGCACATTATCGACCCACCCGAGCTCACAGCTGTTGTGGTGGTTCGTCCTTGACAAGGGAAAGAATGTAATCTCTGTTTATAAAGCGTGGCACAGAGCTTGTTCGGAACACAACCACAGTATAACTCGGGAAGTGGGATTAGAAATAAAGACTTTCTGGGTTTTCTATGCTGCGATGAGGCAGCAGTGTCTAAGGTTTTTGTGGTTGTGTTTGAAACCCACAGGGGGTTTCGTTGTGTGTGAGGTTACAATTTATTTTGATGTAATAGAAGAATAAAAGGTACATTATTTTGAAAGGGTCTTGTTGCCAGTCTTTCTGCTCAGGATCCAAGACTGACTCCAGAGATGTGTGCCCTCTCGTGTTTTATTGCTGCACTTTATTACAGCCTGTCTTGACGTTTGCAATTCACTTTGAAACCATAATTCTAGAGTGAGATGTCTTCTTTGTAATAATCCCCGCCCCCAAACACACACACACACACACACACACACACACACACAGAAAGAACATCTCTGTAATTTAAACAATTTCAGACCAATGTTTTTCCTGGTTTCCAGAATGGTTTGATTGCACCACACACACACACACACACACACACACACACACAATGCTGGTATAATAATTACTGTGTGGTTCTTTAACAAAGAAGCTACAGTGCATTTGCGTTGTTGTCTAAAATGTCAACCCAAGATCTGGATTAACATTTTTTACACTCATGTGAAATTAAAGTTTAGACGACGATGCATTCTGGTGCATATTTGTGTAGCACATGATTGTGTGTGTGTGTTGTGACCGTGTGCTGTGGCGCTTTTTAGAAACTGAAATCTGATGAAACAGTTTCATTTCCCTGCTCGTGCTTCATCTGACTTGGCGTCTCCGTTGTTCTGACTGGCAGGAGCATATCTGGTGCCCTATCTGGTCTTGCTCATATTGATTGGCATCCCGCTGTTCTTCCTGGAGCTCGCAGTGGGGCAGCGTATCCGCAGGGGCAGCATTGGAGTGTGGAACTACATAAGCCCTCGGCTGGGGGGCATCGGCTTTGCGAGCTGTGTGGTGAGTGACACTAAAGTCTTTTTTTTTTAAATAATCTAAAAGAGGAACTGGACAAAAAAAGAAAACTGATGCAACACTGTATCCGCCTGATTGCAGTATTCATTAAGCTGACGCAATATAAAATGTGTAAGCCACAGTGAAATTGCAAGTAGAAATATTTAACAGCTACATTTTAATATGAATTTTGGACCATATTTATCTCTAACTGAAACATCTACAACAGGGGGTGCCCACACTTTTTCAGCATGCAAGCTTCTTTTAAAATGACCAAGTCAAAGGCCCCGTTTACACGAGAACAACCTCTGGAAACATTAGTGTTTTTCAATGTTTACTGGGGGGTAATAAACAAAAAAAAGGGCGGGTTTACACAAAAACACTGTAGTTCCCAGTTCAATCGGGATGCCAGATAAGAAATTATGAACTATAGTACTGTGGCTTTAAAATTATAGTATTTTGACCTAAACTGTCATATGTGCTGAGTAAAGATATTCTAAGATGTGGGGTTTGTTGAACATGTGCACAGAAAAGGAGGCAGTAAATAAGACATTTTAAATTTATCTGGCAACACTGATGCAGTTCTCAACTGCATTCATTGCGCATGCAGCATCTGCATGATCACAGTTACGTCCAAACTGGTGAACACACTAACGTCTCTTTGGAGCCTGGATTTTATTAGTTTTGCTCCTGCAGGCTGAAAAAGGGTGAGCAGCATAAAAACACTCTGCTCTCTGCCATTTATTATAACTGTTGTTATTTATTATAACTGTTGTTAGTGCAGAAAATCTTTGGACTGCAGCCGCCTGTAGTGCGTATGTGGGACTTCACACTTGCGGACCATTTCACTCCTGTGTGGGGTTCCCCCTGAAAATCTCCGCTCTGAGACCTGGATTCAGAAATCTTTGGTTTCAGAGAATGAGGGCTGTTGTTGTGTAAATGAACGGACGAACATTTCACATCGTGAAAACGGGGCCTCAGACTGACTGCCCTATATGCCAATCAAATGACAAATTTCATGGATGGATGATAGGTGATGACTCTGTTTTTTTATGCCATGCGATCTACCCATACTACCCTTTGCGATCAACCAGTAGATTGTGACTGACGTATTGGGCACCCCGATCTACATCAAGTAGGGAATGGTTTTGGAAATTAAATATACAGTATATTGAAAGGTTTAATGGTTAATGCCTTAGAACATTTGAGAATGGAAATGCAATTGGTTCTGTAAAGGATTTATTCCTGCACATATTTCAGATCTTCTTGTTTTGTGTATAAACTTTATCTCTTGTGTTGCAGGTGTGCTTCTTTGTGGCTCTCTACTACAATGTCATCATCAGCTGGAGTTTCTTCTACTTCTCTCAGTCCTTTCAGCAGCCTCTGCCATGGCACGAATGCCCACTCATCAAGAACAAGACCAGTACATGTAAGATACAGGAACTGGACTGGGGGGGGGATCATGTTCATTGAGCATTTGTTTTGGTGTCAAGACTATAGAAGGGCATACCTTCAATGTTTAGGCAATTCCAGAAAATGTAGTACTAGGAACCTTCTTTCTCTTTATTATCAAGACTTTACCCTATATGTATATTAAAAGAACCATACAGGGGACTTTCTCATTAGAGAAATGACACTTTGTCTGTGTTTCTGTTTCTGTTTGTACACAGGCGTGGTGCCAGAGTGTCTAAAGAGTTCAGCCACCACTTACTACTGGTACCGCGAGGCTCTGAACATCTCCAACAACATCTCTGAGGGGGGAGGACTCAACTGGAAGATGACGGTATGCCTGCTGGCTGCCTGGTCCATGGTTTGCCTTGCCATGATTAAGGGAATCCAGTCTTCTGGAAAGGTAAAGATCGTTTGTACTATACATCACTTTGGCTGACAAACCCTCAGCCAGTGCATTGATGGTTTTTACAGGGCCTTTGTGAAGTTTCCACAGATTAAGAACTCAGTGAGCACTCAATTATGTGATAATTTTATAATAGGTTGTGGTGAGTTTTGGGCATTCACAAAGCTTCTGGTTTTGGTGGTTTGTCGTGGTAGCTCAGTATCCTGGTACTAAGTGGAGCATTGTGGCAGCTTATCACGTGGTCCACACACACTGACATGGCTTGGTCAACAAGAATTTGAAGAAGACTAGGCTACAACCTCATCATGGCTGCCACTGCTGCTTTTGCTACACCCAATAATAATGTGCCATGTTCTTACCACGCAACTGCATTGACCAATGAGGATGGAAGCGGTTGAAGTTCTGCATAGAAAATCCCTTCACTTCCATCCTCTCCTGCTACTGAATGGTGTTTCCTCCTCCACAGCAAGGCTGAAACTGATGGTAAAACCACTTAGGAAAATGGCTTTCAACAGCTGCTCTACCAGGCTGCTAACTTGGCCTAGTTAACTTCCCAAATACCCAAGAGCTAATACAAATCCTAAACAGAGCAAAATGGATAGTAGTTGTTGAAACAAAAGGCCTTTTCATAGTGTTAGAAAAGCTTCTCAAGCATAATTAGCTCACTTTAGCAAGGTCTAATGGTGCTTCAAAGTGACCACCATAATGTCACTTAACAAATTTTTCTAATGATACTGTTTCAGATATTAGTCCAAGAGCTCATGTGATGCGTTTTCTGGTTCAGATTACTACAGATTAGTGTAGTAAAGCTGACAGTAGCATGACTTCGGAAAGGATTAGCCTGCTGGGTAAAGGTTGCTATTTACTTGGAGTCTCACTCAGTTCCTCATGTCTTTGTACAGGTGATCATCTTTACATAGTTTCTCATATCATATGACAAGTATTAGCTGTGTACGTCTGAGGTCAGAGTCAAGCTTGTGCAAACTGGGGAGTAGCTTGTTCTTTGTTGGCTTTAATATTCCAAGAGTCCATTCTGAAGTTTTCTTTGACTTTATTGTGAACTGCAAGACCAGTTGCAATTGGTATTTGAGTATTTGAGTCATCAGGTTTCCGTCTTTAAAACAGGAACTTTTTGCAGTGTTTTTAAGGCATCTCAAAGGGTCATTAAGTTTCTAACGGTGCTTCGAGAGTTTTCTGACCTTTTACTTGCCATTTGTTTAAGACAATGTGGGATTCACTCTAAACTATGTCAATTTCTGCAATCAACTTTTTAAAAAAGTGTTTAAATAAAATGGCCTACGGGCTATGATGCTAACTTTACAAAAAAGCTAACAACAAACTGCAGGTTGACAGCTGTTAACTTTAACCAAAGCAGCTTTATGAACATTAGAAATTAAGTGGTTTATATCTGTTTTGATGAATTTGTGTTTCCTTGTAAGCACAATTGAACATCTCAAAGTGGCAGGTTAAAACTTAAACATCTAATGTCACCCTTTTAGTCAAGAGTTCCCAACATAACATGCCAGTGTAGTTAACATAAATGGTAGGCATGACCATTAAAGCTACCATAGCTCACTGTGATTTCCCAGCTTTGATTCGGACCTTGTATCCCAACAGCTGTCTGCTGTTTGCTTAGCCCCACATTCATCTCAACAGAGCCAGACAAAACAAGATGGAGCCTTTCACAGCAGAGGCGCTTGATTCTTGGCCTCTACTACAGTGATTTGCAGGACCCCCCCCCGCTATCATCCCACTAACAGACCCTGTTACCTAACTACACTGGTTTTCAATACGGCCAGTGTCCTCAGTGGTTGCATTGGAGCAAATACTGTACTCATCGTTTTTGTGAATTGGTCTGAAGTAACCTGAGCACACAGTGTAAGAGTCTGAACCAGACTGTCCTGTAACCATCTGGTGTGTTTGGGTGGCCATTTTGAGCTGGCCAGTGAATTAACGTCTCTTTTGAGCCTTTCTTTTTGTTTTGTTCTGCCTGATACAAAATTTGCCACGCTCACAGAAAAGCCTTGCCTAAAAGACGGCCTATCCAAATATCTGTTTCTGTACCATTTGGTGAGCGTGGGTGTTTGTGAAAAAAGGGATCAAACATTTGGTTGCCATGGTTACTTGCGCTCTTTTGAATTGGTTGCCAGCAGTGTGGCAAAACAAGTTCGTCAGGGTCTTAATGTTGAATCTGATTTTAATTTAAAAAAAACGTGACATTTATTTCGGATATTTGGAAATATTTTATCCTATAGTGTGTTAAAATAGTGACCTTTTTTAGACATAAAAGGACCTCAATTATTTATAGAACATCACATATACATGTCAGAACTGAACTTGTGTATGAAGGCATAATGATAACAGTAGGACTACCAGAGGGCGGCACGGTGGCTCAGATGGTAGAGCTGCCTCTCAGCGAGAATGTCGCTGGATCAAATCCTGGCCGGGGGCCTTTCTGAGTGGAGTTTGAATGTTCTCTCCGTGCATGTGTGGATTTTCTCCGGGTTACTCCCCACAGACCGAAAACATGCATGTTAGGCTGATTGATAACTCTAAATTGTCCCTACGTGAGAGAGAGAGTGAATGGATGTTTGTTCCTATGTGTCCCTGTGATGGACTGGAGACTTGTCCAGGGTGTCCCCCGCTTCTCGCACAGTGACTTCTGGATACGGGCACCAGTGACCCCCACAACCCAAGAAGGAAGAAGTGGGTACAAATAATGTATGGATGGGATTTCCAGAAAACAACCTTTGCAAGTAGCATCTGTTATGTAGCTACACACACAATCTTTCTTTGTTAAAGTACTTTTTTTGATTGATAGAAAATAAAACTGAGCTTGAAAAGCAGAAGATGGGCAGAATGTTTGGCTTTGTGCTGACCGAGGCTACAGCTGTGTTCGATAACAAAAGCACAACCATGGGAGGCCCACGTCTGAACAGCCCTGAATAAGAGCAGCAGCGGAGGAACATTAAAAAAAGGGGTTTTCTAACTTGAGAGCATTTAAGTTTAAGTAATGCCTATTTATCACTAAACACAAGTTTTTATTTGGTTCTAGTTTTTGGAAGTAAAATATTTAAAAGCTATTATGTAACATTTTAAGTGTATGTGTGTGTGGTGGAGTCTTTGAATCATATTTTTTTCCTTGTTTTACCGTACTTGCCGCTGTACACGTCGCATCAGTCCAAATATGTCAAATAAAGTGGGAAAAACGTAAATAAGTCGCTTCGCCACATAAGTCACATCTATTATGCGGAAATGTGGCTGGTGTGGCTGCCAAATGGTGGCTGCGGGAGCGTGCACGGGAGGACTTTAACAATAATGTAACAAGATTAACACCTAAAAACAATTATTTGTTTGCTCCACGTTATATCAAAGGTGGGTCACAGTTGAACTTTTCCTTAATAAATGCACTTTAATAGTCAAATCAGCCGCATTTCACCTGGGCGGCGCAGTGCAATCCAGCTGATTTGATATTTGCGCCAGGAGTTCCGGAGCGAGACAAAGGTGGCTCTGTATGGCAAGCCACGTGACTCATTAATAACCACTTTTACTTATTAATGAGACACTTGGCTTGCCATATTAGTCAAAGGCCCTCTAGTGGCTGAACTACATGCACCCCCCCCATCCGTCGGCACTGACATAGCGGTAAGCTAGCGGCGTGTAATATATACAGGTGCGCTAGCTAAAATAGCTAATGGTAGTGCTCACACTGCTTCCTTCACGCTGAAGCCCCCTTCTTCCCCTCCTCCCGCTCGAAAACTGTTGGTATAAACAGTGCGCAGCTCAGCTCTCAGATGTCCCCCCCCCACTGACATAAATCATGGACAAGATGAGTACCCCGCTATGGCAAGTTATGTAGGGGAAACACTGATAGGCTTACTGAAAGAAAACTACAAAATGGCGGCTCCTGTCCAAATTGTTTTGTTGTTAACTTTTTATCCCATACCGTCTCAATCACATGAGTAATATTAAAGTTGACAATGGTTGAAAAACCACGAAAGAGCAAGTCTACGAAAGCACGTAGGTGATAGCCAATACAACGGCTGAATTTTTTATTTTTTTTGCTTTGTCCACTGCCAAGAATCTAAGTAAACTGCGAGTGGTGTGGGGCTTGTTTATTTAGCACAGCTGTTAGCAACATGAAGCTAAGCTAATCAGATCCACGCTAAACCTCGGTTTACAAGTTGTGCACTGGTCTTGAAAACAGTCTTCCTAACTTGCGTTTACATTTTCTATCCTCCAGTATTCATCATAAAGTTACCAAGTGTGTTCCAAAAATATTAATTCAACAAAGAAGTAAGTAAGTAAACTTTATTTATATAGCACTTACAGATACAATCACAAAGTGCTGTACGAAATACAAAATAAAAGCTTAAAATGGAACAAAAATAATCACAGCTGATTAATAAAAACAATAAAAACCGCTGATAAAAACACTAAATAAAACATTTAACTAAAAGCTTGTCTGAATAAAAGTGTCTTAAGCTGCGTTTTAAAGAAATCAACAGAGACGGCCACACAAAGAGACAGAGGTAGGGCATTCCACAGCCGGGGGGCTATGGCCTGAAAGGAAAGATCACCCCGAGTTTTAAACCAGGTCTTAGGGACCTTTAGAAGGTTCAGTGCTGAAGACCGAAGGCTGCGGGCTGGAGAATAAGGGATCAACATTTCAGTGATGTACTGGGGGGCCTGTCCATTTAAAGCTCTAAAAGTTAAGACCAAAATTTTAAAGATGATAATCAGTTTAAATATTTATTTTTATCATGCTAGGTTATTTTAGTCGCTGTAATCATCAGGAAATAAAAAATGAATTTGTGACTTTTCCCCACAAACAAGACACAAAACTGGACCAAAGCAAAAGAAAACAGACGCCAGAATCCTGGAGACTGACGAGGAAGAAAACATGTAAAACCACACCAGCAAAAGATCAGCTGCAAATCAAAGTTATTTAGCAACGACCATATTTATTCAAGAATTGGAAACACGGGCGCACCAAAACATATCTGTTTAGGGAGTCTAAATTTTTGATCCGGTTACAGGAGCATCCAGAAACTCCTGGGATTCAAAGAACGCCGTCATTATAAAACTGTTTTGACATCACAAGATTGATTTACGCAATATCGTCCAGGCGGTTCTATTGTTGTGGCTGATCGGTGTATATCGGAAACATAATAAATGGTCAGCGCTGGATGGCTCAGGGGATATAAATCAAAGATGCCTCGTCTCTTGTTACCGATGCAGAAGATGAAAGTGTAGATCGAAGCATCATGAGACCAGAAGCTTCAGTTATCCTCCGTTATTCATCACAGGAAGTTACTGCCATGCCTCTGCGCCCAGTGTGGACGCTGAGCGGATAATATACCAAAGAGGAGATGTGGACTTGATGGAGGACGTGTCCTACCTGGACATCACGGCTATACTTCCAGCACAGTAATACGTTCCACATGGAGAAGCTACTGCAGCCGAACACTAAAACAGGAAAGTTTCTTCTTCTTCTTCTTCTCGCTTTAATTTGACCAACGAATGAAATCCAAGAACACTGATGTTCCCTTTATGCACTGTTGAACTAAATAGTTTAAATCCCAGCGTGTGCAAAAATTTGGATTGCGTCACGGGGTAGAACGAGTCCAATCAATCAGACTCGGAGGTGATGCCAAAAGATCAAACAGACCTGAAGAGAGGAAACAAATTTCTCCATGGAAATTAGTTCCAGTTGAAAGAGTTGTGTTACAAGCAAACTGTGATTACTTATAAATGAGCATGTGCATGATGTAACGAAGTGCTAAAGTTGAATGTGATTGGAGCAAAGTGTAGAAAATTCTGCAAAATGATCTTAGCTGCTTCATATTTGTCATAAACGTAACCCAAATATTTAGCAGCTTTAATTAACGTCAACCTTTTCTGTCTGTTAGCAAAACATCTCATGAAAGTGTGAATTGGTTTGAATGAAATTCCCAGACAGTAATCACGGGATCTGCATCTGTAGCTGTTTAGATTTTGGAGTCACTCCTAATCAAGATGGCTGCCACAGCTAATCAACATTAGCTAATTCAAAATGGCTATATGTCATCAATTTCAAAGCTATTAAACTCAAATTTGGTGTGGTAGATGAGAGTTGTCCTCAACACAAACTCAAAGCATTAAAACGTCTTGCTGGATGGGATTGTGGCGGCCATCTTGAATTAAAACTCTACATCAAAGCAGGCTATGTGAGTTCCTTCAAGGAATGCTAGGCCTGTTTTATTGGAGTTGGTTAGAATTGTGTTTTTAGTTCTTTTACAAGTCCTGTAGGTTTAATCAGGTGGAGTGGAGTAGATCCCACAGCAGTTTGTGTCTAGATGTAAAACAGCCGAGATGAGAATTGACACCCTGAGGCTGCAGGTTTCCAACACTGTGTTGCCTTCCAGACATCTTGTGAGGAGAGGAGAGGTGGAAGGCCCAGACGTCTCCATCAGACTGCTGCCCCTGTGATCAGATCCTGCTGACAACAGCTGGATGCACACTCATAAAACGCCAATTTGTAAAATAGCTCAGAACTCATTGACCACAACAATCAAACCTGCTCTGTCGCCTGATGACGAAGCGAAGCGGGAAAGCAGTTGGAGAGGATTTAAAGCCTGCGATGCAGTCTGAAGTAAACTGGTGTGTAGGTGGAGGCTCCTCCGGTCCCATCATCTGGACGAAGGGATTGATTGCTCCTCTGGAACGTGTTCAGCCCGATTATGGTCCTTCTGGGCTGCTGCATAAACCAAGAATGTCTCCGTGCATACTTGCAGTCATCCGTCATCACCTAAATCCTTTGAGCTATTACTAAGTTTATTTTAGCTGCTACTTAATGCGCTGGAACTACAAACGATATGCACTTAACACGTAATAAATGTAGCTCTTTTGAAATGATTAGAATTTTCATGTTTTGAGAGTGAAGTGAACAGTGTCTGTCTGACCTGCTCGTTCCCTCCTGTTGACTCTCAGTTACCGCTGGTGGTCCAGGAATCAAAGAGGAAGTTCAAAGGTGACCGGGCGTTTTCAGATTTATTTCAGAATGATAAAGCACATTATATTTATTTGTTTATTGGCTCTTTGTACCACTATACAAAAAAAATAACATGTTCAGTGGTTGTTGAAAAAAGGAAGGGATCTGTGTTCATGTTTACAGTTCAGAGAAAGTGAAAAGTCTACATTTAAGAACAGAATGTATACATTTATGAACTAAAACTTTACAGATCATGTCTAACTCTGAATGCTAGGAAACACCTTGTAACTGTAACTTTCCTTCCCTCCATTGATTACGGTGACATTATCTACATGAACGCTCCTACAAGCACCTGCAGATGTTGGATGCT
>JARVGS010000002.1:6737130-6750738 GCA_031762315.1 Hypsolebias antenori
GTATGTATTAGGGATGCATGATATTATTGTCATGGTATCGGTATTGGCCAATATTACGGTTAAAGTTAAATATCGTTATCGTAAGCATTAAAGTAAAATTAAAGTAAAATACCGTAAGAGTTAAAGTTATAAATCATAGAAACTTGAAGTTTGTGTACTGCTATGAGTCTGATCACCTCTGTCCAGCAGTGGCTGCAGAACTCCACAACCCTGGAGCTGGACCTCCTCACTGGTAGGAAACGTCTTCATCACTTGCACCACTAGGCTGACCACATCCTCTTCCTCATTCAGCACCAGCAGAGCAATTGTGTCTGTCCAATAATGAAGAGAAATGTAAATAAACAAGAACAAAATATAGTTTACAGGTGGCATTTCATTCACCACTGGTCTAATTCCTTTTTGAACATTACTATAATTGATGCTCAGACTTCTCAGCTAGTTTAGGTTTTACAATCAACAATACATAAACAAGGACAGATTAGTTATACTCATTACTGTTTGACCTGGACGTGCACATCATTGATAGAGAGGAACGATGGTTTGAGAGAGGGGTGAAGGAAGCCATCTTTGTGAAGAGAAACAGTCCATCATTAAACAGGGGTGGAGGCCTCTGTGTCCATTTGTCACATTCTTACAATGCTGTTATCGCATCCTTCTTTATCATGTAAACAAATAGTTCTGGATGTCAACAAGCTGGTTGATCCTCTGTGAGAAGGTGATGTTTATAGGACTGAGTTTATTGCAGCTCCTCAGACTGAAGAAGTCTTTTGGACAAAAGCCAAAACGTTTCAAGAAGAAGAATCCGTCCAGAGGACCTGATTTAACCTTGTTAGATTTATCTACCTGGATTATTGAGCATGCATCAAGATACCATCAGATTGTCTCTTTCCATTGATTTTTACTTTCCACATTGCACACTTTGTATCTCAAAACAAATACAGATACAGCTGTGCAAACCGTTTCCTGTAAGAAAACTTCCTCAGTGTCAAGAAAGTTTTGTTTAAAGTTTAGTTTCAAAATTGCACCGTTCAAGGTGGCTGCATGTTGGAGTGGCTCTCTTACATTCATTCTGATATTTTGCTTTTGAAAACTTTAATTACAATTTTTTCTGGATGTAAATCACTTTTTTCCAGATAGTTGCTTCCTCTGGTATCAGATGCTGTGCTGCTGGAAAAAATTTTTACTGAAACTTTTTTATATTTCGACATTTGTTATGATGTGTAACCATAACAACAAGGTGGTTTTCTACAACTGGAAGCTGCTGATTAACATCTCAAAAGCCCATATAAGACCACAACTACAGCCCCAAATCCCAAATGAGTTGAAAAGGAGGTGCCGTGGATGCATCGCCGTATACCTGGAGGCTGTGCTCGAGTGCCTGACCACAGCTTAAAACAGCGGGAGGACCGAGATCGTCTCCTGGCACCTGCAATTAAGTCCGCAGTGACGAGGGGCTCGGCAGGCTGCTGCAATAAATGGCCATTGCTTGGGGAGGAGTTCTGCCGGCATTCGGGCAGTCCCGCTGCCCAAGAGGACAAGAAGCCGGCAGGGTCTGGGTGGACGGATCGGCATCTGCGGCCAGTTTCTTTGGATCTGCTGTGAGACGGACTGCTACGAGAAATCCTTCCTGCCCAAAATCATCATCTACAACAACTCTAATGAAACCAGGATGATGAGCTACAAAAACAATTACTTTCCCTTTGGGATTAATAAAGTATTTTTGAACCGAATTGAAACTTGATCAATTAAAGCACAGCTGCTGAAACAGCACTCTCAAATCTGGCATGGTCAAGTCAAGTCCACTGAACGGGTCCATTGAAGGAGGACTGAAGTCTTGAGGATTACTAGGACGGCACTCTTATTAAAGTTTCTCATCCCTAGCCCATCAATCATCAATCAGAACTTTGGTCACGAATAACCTGTGGAAATGTGGTTAGAAATGCTCATAATGCAGACGGGTTGTTCTGAGAAAGAGCTTGAAATGTTGCTCTAAAAATAGATCATTGCTAAAGTCAGCTTGGAGAAGCCAAAGCCCACATTCCAGATAACCGGTTAGGTAATTACACCTGCTTTTACCTTTAAGCTGCTTTACTAGAACACATCTGCAATGTGGGTTACTTTAAGTTGCCTTATATTTGCGTACGTTGCATGTAACAATGTGAACATGATGAGGAACGTGGCTGGCAGGTGGTTTTAAGGCAGACATTTGAACTCTACCTGGAGTTTACCTGTAAAGTCACAGTGACTGGCAACACATTCCTGAGTTCGTCACCTGATCTGAGCAGCAGAGCCAGCGCTCGGAGTCCAACCATGGTCACCTGACAGTCTGAGCTGTAGTGAGACAGCGCCTTCAGGACCTGCCTAGAGACAAAATCAGAACAGGGACAAACCAACTGTGGGTGGTGACGTCAGTTTTGGTCAAACCTCCAAGTTCAATTAGCTGTGGCACCAATCCAGAGATTTGTCTCAATTCAGGAGACATTTTGCAAACAGACAAAGAGGGTTGACTCCAACAGTTACTGTCAAGCTTTCAAGTAAAGATGTCACACAATGTGTTTTTATTTCAGTTTATGTGTTGGGGATGATGCTCAGCTGTTACCAGACCAGATTTCAGCTCAATAGCTGTAGAACTGGCTGAGTTTCGGCTGTTTTTGCGTTGGATGTGCCGACCATCTTGAAATGGATTGAATCCAGACGTTAAGGAACTGTAGAGGTCAACCCAGTGGTTATTTTCTGGAAGTTTCATGGAAACTTGCCCAGTTTTTTTTTTTTTTTTAACAGACACCAAAAACATTATCCCCCACATTTGGTTGTGGTTGATGAATCTGATCAGTTGATCAACTTGTGTGTCTGAACTCAGGCGCTCATTTTGACGAGGACGCAGGATCGAACAGACTTCTGCATGGAGACCTCAGGCAAAAATGTTTGATTGGGGTATTTTTGTCAGGGCGGCACGGTAGCGCAGAGGGTGGAGCTGCCGCCTCTCAGCGAGAATGTCGCCGGCTCAGATCCAACCAGGGGAACTTTCTGGGTGGAGTTTGCATGTTCTCTATGTCAGTAGCATTTTTGCTAGCACGTTTGTATTGCGCGCCGTGCTACATCGGTTCTGTTGACGGGGCGCCCTGCTTGTATAATGGTAGGTGGAAGCATTGATAACAAATCAAACTGGTGTAATAGTATCATGTTCTAAACAGAAAAAAAAAATCATTGAATCATTTTCATTTCATTTGCTCGTGACTGAAATAAACGTGTTCAACTTTTTTCTCACCCTCTTCAAAGACATTCTATGGTTGTTTAAAGAGGAACGTTACGTTGTCTGATCACATTGTCACGACTGAATCTTGTGAAAAAGGCCAACGTTAAAAAAAACAAACATTTAGTCACTTGCACAAGCAGTGTGTCTGTCTTCACTTACTGGTGCACTCCCAGCACCTCCCACTCCCCGGCGACATCCAGGGGTCTGCAGAGCTCCTCCAGCGTTCTGGGGCATATTTCCATGAGCTGACACAGCAAAGACCAGCCTACCTGTTCAAACAGAAACTCACGTTTCATTTGAAATTGCTAAGTGGATACAGTCACTGGAAAAAGAAAGTTACCGTATTTTTTGGTCTATAAGTTGCACTTAAAATCCTTTAGTTTAGTCAAAAATCGACAGTGAGCCTTATGTGGTAATTCTGGTTGTGCTTACTGACCTCAAACCAATTTTATGTTGTACAACTTAACAATGTTGAGAGTTATTGTGAATGACTTGAATAAAGTTTGACTTGTCTGACTGTTTTGTTTCGCTAAATGCACCTTATAGTCCGAAAAATACGGTACTCGCTTTCAATCGTTGGATTTTATGTATCGGGACTAAATGAAAATGACCGGTCCACCAGATTCCGAGCAGCTTTAATCTAACGTCAAGTGAACCAAACACACAACCGCGCATGTTGTTGTTTATTAAAATGAAGCCAAAAAGGAAAAGCTGCGCGTGAAAAACTAACTTTACCTTCGCTGCTTTCACAGAATCCATGAGGTGAAGTATCAGCTAGGTGCTGCTGATCAAAGATATTTACCAATAATTCATTGCCATGTTTGGTGACAACAAACAGAGCAGCACAAACACCTCATACCATCGAGCACGGTGGTGGAAGAGTGGTGGTTTGGGCATGTTTGACAGCCACAGGACCCCTGGGGGCACCTTCAGTCAGACACGGACTCCGCAGACCAAAGCATCCTAATGAAATGTGAAGCCGCCTGACCGCTGAACTGGGTCATGATGCAGCAGAACGGCTCAAAAGGGAAAGACTCAACGTTCAGCCAGGGCCACTTTGAGCCACTTTGGCTATGGCTATCTCAGAGGAGTCGACGGGGGAGAGGGCGGGCCCCAGAAACCATCTTATCACCAGCAAACCTGTTGGTCCACTATGTGAGTGCTGCTTGTGGGAATGAGTTTGTTGTGGCTCCTCGGACTGACGAAGTGCTTTGGATGAAGAACGAAACGTCTCGACAACAAAAGAAACCGTCCAGAGGACCTGACTGAACTTTGTTGGAAAGACGAATCGGTTCAAATTCCTTTTTCCTTCATACGAGAACCGACACTTCTTTCAGCTAAAGGAGGTTCTACAAGCCGAAGAATCGAGGGCTGGACTTAGCTTTTTTTCATTTTAGCTTCATTTCACGGTGAAATCTGGTCAGATTAGAACATAATCTGGTATGGATCAGATCCTTTTTAATGTTCCGATACATAAAACCCTAAAATGAACAAAAGGGATTATTTGAGTTTATAACAAGAGAAGGATCAAATCAAGACGTTTCATTCAGCACGTCTGTGCTCGTGAACAGCCTCTTTCAGTTTGACTGTGATCTCATCTCTTATGAGGGACAGTCGTCTGCGGTCACAAGATGCGTTGATGGTTAACTTTTGAACCACGTCCAAAGGCTGGGCTGGAAGCTGCTGCCCAGAGGACCACTTTATTACTAAATAAATCATAATTACCCGCTGGACTCCCGCGCTGCTGATGTAAGAGGACAGCACCACCGTGAGAGGAAGGTGAACGTTTTTGTCTTCAAAAAGCTCCGCTGCTGCAGAAAAGAGCGCAAGGCAGGGCATGCTGATGAAGATACAACGTGCATAAACAGGCATGTTAAAAATCATCACAACAAAACTTTCATCGTGAAAGCGGAACAGTCCACCCCGAGAACACAGTAAAAGTAAAAAAAAAAAAAAAAGAAGCTACATTTGATTCAAGTCTGAGCAGCTGCACACAGAACTGATCGTTCCACGTCCTTCCTCTCCACTCGCCTCGCTGTGAGCTTGAATTATTTTGGAGGAGAAGAATGTTCACAGTAGACGACGCATCCAGCAGCTGAAGCAGGAATTGTTTTTAAAAACTAAACTCAGTTTCAAACTTTAGCGCCTCTGGAGAGTCCGAGTTTTTAACAGCAGCATCAGATCGACGTGAACATTTTTAAACAAAGCGCTCATTTCCTTCACATCTTTAGAAGTTTACAGCCTTTTCCTGCTCCTTTCACATGTTCTCATTCAGCTTCCTGGTGCAAATTTTAGCTTAGCTAATTTCAGCTGTTTTGTACTCCTTTCAGTTTCTTTCTCCCGAATGCAAAATATTTGTACTTCTTCTAACTTCTTTCTGTTCCTTTCAGCTTGTTTCTGGAAGTTTCAGCATTTTCGGTTATTTCAGCTACCATTTAGCTGTTTTAGGCTAATTTTACCTTTTCAGCTAATTCCACATTTTTTGCACTCGTTTAAACTTTTTTCAGCCCAATTCAGCACAAATGTGTTCTCTCTCTCCATTTCCATCTGGTAATTTAAGTTTTTTTTGCGTTTGTAGCTACATTTCAGCTGTTTTTTGCTAAGTTCAGCCTTTTTCAGATAACATCCACTATTTGTGCTCATTTCTGCTTTTTTCGGCCTAAGGCTGGTCAAACGTGTTCTTTCTGCTTTCTTCTACTAATTTAAGCTTTTTCTACCTTTTTGGCTACCCTTTTAGCATTTTTAGCTAATTGTAGCTGTTTTCAGATAAATTCAAGTATTTTGTGGTAATTTCTGCTACTTTCAACCTAATTAAGTTATTTCTGCTAATTTCAGCTTGTTGTGCTGCTTTCAGCCTTTTCTGCTAGTTCAGCTACTATTTAGCCGTTTTTATGCTCATTTAAGCTTTTTCAACTATTTCCATTTTTTTTCAACTCATTTCATCTCTTTCTGCTTCCTTCTGGTAGTTTAAGTTTCTTTCTGCCTTTTCAGCCATTTGTTGCTTAATTCAGCATTTTGTGGCTAATTACCTCTTTTTTTGTGCTAATATTGAAACAATTCAGCAAACATGTCTCTTTTTTTGCTTTCTTCTAATTCTGCTAATTTAAGCTTGTTCTACCTTTTCATATACTTTTTTTTTTTGCATTTTTAGTTAATTTTTAGCTTTTTCAGATTAATTCAATCATTTTGTGGTAATTTCCACTACTTTCAGCATAAGTAACTTTGTTCTTCTAATTTCAGCTTGTTGTGCTACTTTCAGCTATTTTCTGCTAGTTTCAGATTTTCTGCTACTTTAGCTACTATTTAGCTGCTTTAATGCTCATTTGAGCTTTTTCAGCTATTTCCACATTAAAAAAAAAAAACCTCATTTAATCTCTTTCTGCTTCCTTCTGGTAGTTTAAGCTTCTTTCTGCCTTTTCAACTATTTGTTGCCAAACTCAGCATTTTTAGCCAATGTGTCCTTTTTGCTTTCTTCTGCTATTTAAAACTTGTTCTACCTTTTAAGCAGCATTTTTAGCTAATTGTAACTGTTTTCAGATAAATTCAAGTTTTTTATGGTAATTTCTGCTACTTTCAGCCTAAGTAACTTCTTTATTCCAATTTCAGCTTGTGCTCCTTTCAGCTTATTCTGCTTACGTCAGCTACTACTTAGCTGTTTTATGCTCATTTGAGCTTTTTCAGCTATTTCCACATTTTTTAAAAACTCATTTGATCTCTTTCTGCTTCCTTCTGGTAGTTTAAGCTTCTTGCCTTTTCTGCTGTTTGTTGCCAAATTCAGCATTTTTTTTAGACAATTTCCCCATTTTTTGCGTTAATTTCTGCTTATTGAAACATATTTCAGCAAATGTGTGTCCTTTTTTGTTTTCTTCTGCTAATTTAGGCTTGTTCTTCCATTTCAGCTAGCCTTTTACTATTTTAGCTGTTTACAGATAAATTCAGTTTTTGTGGTAATTTCTGCCACTTTCAGTCTAATTTAACTTCTTTTTACTAATTTCAGCTTGTTGTGCTCCTTTCAGTTTTTTCTGCTAGTTTCAGCTTTTTCTGCTACTTTAGCTACTATTTAGCTGCTTTAATGCTCATTTGAGCTTTTTCAACTATTTCCACATTAAAAAAAACTCATTTAATCTCTTTCTGCTTCCTTCTGGTAAGTTAAGCTACTTTCTGCCTTTTCAGCTACTTTTCAGATGTTTGTTGCTAAATTCAGCATTTTTTTTAGCTAATTTCCTCATTTTTGTGCTAATTTCTGCTTATTGAACCTTAATTCAGCAAATATGTGTCATTTTTTGCGTTCTTCTGCAAATTTAGGCTTGTTTTTCCATTTTTTGCTACGATTCAGCAGTTTTTCAGCAAGTTCTTCTGCAATAAGCATTCACACTGCATTTTCGCAGGAAATGACATTTCTCTAGTTTTATTTAATTTGTGTAACAAACATGTACAGAAATAAATGTAGAGGAGAATGTGCTGCAAGCTGCAGGTGATAAACTGTGACGCAATTTGTTTAGATATTAGAATAAACACAAACAGCCTGTTGATTACCAGCAGCACGGTGCACGCGCTGGAACACTTTTCCTACCATGGTCAGTGTGCGCCAGGAAAAGTAGATCCTGGATGATCTGGATGAGCGTGTCCAGCTGGTGGTCCTCTTTGGGGGTCTTCAGCCGCACCAGCAGCTTCTTCAGTCTTTCTTGCAGCTCCTCTTTATTGACCATGATGCTGAAAAAGACGCTTCCGCATGAAGTTAGTAGAGCTGCGCGCGCCACAGGCTGCCCAGGAGCTCCATCATGTCCCAGCAGGCTGTCATGAAAGGAGGAGGCTTGTCATGTCAGAAAGTGTCTTTGACATCACAACTTTCCTCTTCTTCTTCTTCTTTTTTTTTTTTTTAGAACGAGTTCCGTTTTTTCCGTCGAGCCTGAGATTTCCTGACGCCTCTGCGGTTCCTGCGTGAAACAGGCGTGTTCCTGCTTCTCCGCACTCTCATCATATGACTCGACTTCCCGTTCACAGACACGCCGACCCACAAAAGTTTATGGAAAACTCAATCAAGTAGTGAAGCGACAGCAGCCATTTTAAAAGCCGCGCTGTAAAGCGTGTATGAGATGCGCAACAGCTTTTGCTTTTACCCAGTTTATGAAAAGGGCGAGATAAAAGTGACTTGTGCCGAGTTTTGATCTGAAGTGATAAATGTCTGAACTGTAAATAATGTTAAAAGTTCATAGTAGACATCATAATTAACAAATCATCCCTCTTCTGTTTCTGTACATAACTTTGTGGTGCACATTTACTAGTGGTATTACGGCAGGCACGGTATGGAAAACCAGTGGTGCCACAAAAATCAAATAAACAATAAAATGAGAAAGTATAAAATAAATGATTTTTTATGATTGTTTTATTATTTTATATTTAACTATTTATGTTTTATGAGATTTATCAAGATACATTTAAATACATTTTAAAATTTTAATTACAAATTATTATTTTTTTGCCTTTTCTAAGTTGTTTAGAAATGTTCCCCGCCAGGTCCCCAGAAGGTTACTGTTTGAAACCCATCCATCCATCCGTTCATCCGTCCATACATCCATCCACTTCCTTTTCGGGTCATATGGGTCACTGGTGCCCATGTCCAGCAATCACTGCGCGAGAGTGGGGGGGACACCCTGGATAGGTCTCCAGACCATCACAGGACAACCAAACATAAAGAATATAATGTAGTCACAATACTCGACACACACACTAGCAGTAAAATTATTTAGCCTGTTTTGAAATACCATATTTTTCACCTCAAAAGTCACTTTTTTTTCCTTATTTGTAGAAGCGACACATTAATGGATTCCCCCCCCCATATTTAAATGACCGTTTTCATTTATTCTGACTAAAAATACTGACCGCTCATTTTCAGTCGCTAAATGGCACTTGAGTAGTATGGCATGCAGTTGTGTCATGTAATAGATAAAAGTGGTTATTAATGGCACAAGTGGCTTGCCACAGACTGCCACCTTCGTCCAGCTCGCCTGGAGTAAATGTCAAATCAACTTCATTTCACTGTGCCGCCCTGGTGAAATGCAGCTAACTTGACCATTACAGTGCATTTATTCAGCTGAGATACACCTTTACTATAAAGCGGGCAAATAAATAATTGTTTTAGGTGCTTATCTTGTGAAATTCTGAAGAAATGCACAACGAGTCCTCCCATGCACAAGCACGTATCAGGTTTTGAAATGCATCTGATTTGACCGCCAAAGTACATTTTTTAAGCAAAAGTTAGACTGATACACACCTTTACTATAATTTTGAGCAAACAAATAACTGTGTTTAAGTGTTAGTCTTGTTAAATTCTTGTTAAAATCCTCCCGTGCATGCTCCCGTGGCCGCCATTTGGCAGCCAATTGATTTTTGACACAACACCGGCCCACATTTCCATGTTGTCAGCAGTGACGCACAACAAATGCGACGCATCAACTGTGACGCATAATAGATGTGACGTATATGGTTAAAAAAAAATGATGAAGCGTCATATTTATGGATTTTTCCACTTTTAGACATATTTAGACTGATGCAACACGTACAGCGGAAAATACGGTAGTTCAACAGATAGGGATATGAAATGCAGAATACAACAAATGGTTTCAAGTAGAGCAGCCCAAATACAATATTAATAAATGCAGTAATAAATTATTTTAACTTTAATTTTTATTACTTTAAGGGCATTGTGAATGATATTATAATGCTTTGGTGTCACTGTTCGATGATGATGCCAGGTGGCTTGATGTGCTTATCACCCCCATGTAAGAATCCTTGTTTGTTTTATTGGGTTTTAACTTTCTCACTGGACTCCGACAGGTTCGGACATATCTGATAATACAGCGGGGAGGGGCAGGCCCCTGATGAGTTTCCTACAAAACAAAGTTTTTTTTTTCAGGAAGTAGGAAACAGATCAGAACCGAGGCAGAGCAGGAGTTCCTGTACATGCAATGCATTGACTTTCTGTAACCGACTGTGCCACAAAGCTTTGTCTTATTAAATTTGACTCAGTCTACAGCTGATCGTTTGTGAATCGGGGGTTTTTCTACAACAATGGATGACTGAGAATATAGGGGCACAGAAATTAGAGAAGGCAAGCCTGTGATTAGAAGGTCGCCTCGCCAGTTTGACCCCCCAAGATCATTAACATTAAAATGTGGGAGGGATCGGTGGATCATCATCCATGTCTTCATCCTCATTTGCTCCACTCAGGGCCCTTTCGCAAGGCCCTTAACCCCCACCATCTGCTCCACTGGGTGCCTTAGATGGCACTCTGCTCCACACAGAGGGCTGTGGTAGCTCGATGGTCTGTGGTTGGTTCAGGAAGGACATCCGGTGTAAAAACAATCCCCAAGTCTTTGTGCAAGTTTCTTCGAGGTACTGACCCCTGAGGAAAGAAGCAGCATGAAAAAACTGGATAACCGAGAATCTACAGCAACTTATGGAATTAATGTGTTGGATTGTATCATTACTAGCATGATGGGATCTGTACTTGAGTTCATTTCTCACCCCTTTCAGTCGCTTCCATACCAGGAATACAATTCTGCTCCTGAGTGGGCAGCAAGAGCAAATGCAAACAATGAGCTAAACAAGCACAAAAAAATTAGTTATCCTGATTAAAGAAAATCTTCAGAATCAATACACACATGCTAACATGTATAGCATCTAGATTTACTTCTGTAAACACAGCATGCTGTGTGCGACGTCACATATTTTTCTGTCCGTGCCAGTTGCTTCAGGCATGAAAGCCCATTTCTGTCATGAAAGAAAAAATAAAAGCCCAACAGGAAGTCCTAATTTTGACTTTTAAAGTCATAATTATGAGTTTTATAGTCATAATTTCAAGTTTTAAAGTCATATTTTGAGTTTAATGTCATAATTATGGGCATAAAAGTCATAATTTAGAGTTTTAAATTCATAATTACGAACTTTAAAGTCATAATTTTGAGTTTTAAAGTCAATTATGGAAATAAAAGTAATAATTTAGTGTTTTAAAGTCATATTTTGCATTTAAATTCATAACTGAGATTTAATGTCATAATTTCAAGTTTTAAAGTCATAATTATTGGAATAAAAGTAATATTTTTGAGTTTGAAAGTCATAATTTTGACTTTTCGAATTTATTTTTGAATTTTGTCCCTTGCCAGACACTGTGACTCTACACGGATGCAACTTCCTTTCAGACACCTGCAGTTTTCCTGCATAGCACATGGATTCATTAATTCAATGTACTGTATGTCCCTCTGCCTTCAAACATTAATCCTTTTAAGTAAATGTATGTAATGTAGGCTATACATCATTTCAACGCCACTTCATACAGCATTTAGTATCGAAGCCCATTTCCGCTATGAAATAAAAGCCCAACAGGAAGTCATGATTGAGTTGAGTTTTAAAGTCATAATCACCAAAATAAAAGTCATAATTACAACTTTTAAAGTCAAAATTATGAGAATAAAGGTCATAATTATGACTTTAAAACGCATAATTATGACTTTTGTTTTCGTAATTATGACTTTAAAACTAAAAATTATGACTTTTATTCTCGTAATTATGACTTTAAAATTTGAAATTATGACTTCCAGTTGGGCTTTTATTTTTTTCTTTCATGGCGGAAATGGGCTTCCATACATCAAGGCTGTAAACTGGTCACACGAGTCTGACGATGGTTGCATTTAAATTATAATCTATCCATCTATCCATTTTCTTTACACCCTTTATCCTTTTTGGGTCATGGGGTGGTGCCCATATCCAGAGGCGGAGGACACCCTGGACAGGTCATGTCAAGTCATCTTTATTTATGGAGCACAGTTAAACTGCTGTCAAGGTGCTTAGGTGATTTGAGCCAGCGACCTTCTCACTGAGAAGTGGCAGTGCTGCCATCTTCACCACCTTGCTGCCCTTAAATTATAACAAAATAACAAACAGACATTTATTTGGCAGTTTATTCATTTTATTATAAATATGTTTTTTGTTTATTTACAACTGAGTAGGATTCTCTTTTTGCTAAATCTTTTTTTTCCCTTTCTTCTTGCCACTCTTATGTCCTCTCAGCTTAAACCAAAATAAAAATCAAGTTTGCTTAATGCTTTTATTGGCCAAAAGCGATGCCCTTTTAATAGACACTTTTTTAAAATTTATATAGATTTAAGTGCCCATTCCCGCCAATGAAAAGAAATAAAACGTCCACTGGTATGCCACAATTTCGACTTTAAAAGTCAAAATTTCGAATTTCAAAGTTAAAAACTCAACTTTCAAAGTCAAGTCAAAATCATGACAAACTATTTATTATTATTTTTATTTTATTTATTTTTATTGGCAGAAACGTGCTTCCATACACAGGTTTGTGTTGGTCTGCATCAGAGAAGCAGCAACAACTTCAGAGGCATTGCCCTGGGTCTTCTGGTTGGACGGGTGTTGTCTTTCCCTTCGAGTCAATATATCGTATGATCCTCACAGAGGCTTCCTGTTTCAGTAAAAGATATGTTCTGCTGCAGAGCGTTTGGAGAACGTTTCTCAAAGGTAGGTGGATTTTATTGATCAGATCTTTATGGTTTTGAACAGATCAAAGTTACCGGTAGTTTACTTTTTCTTGAGTCAACAAAGAAACTGATTGCAGCTAGCTTTGTGAAATTGTTAGTAGAGGAAATATAATTCAAATTAATGAATGAAATGCATTTAAACACGAATAATAGTCACGTTAGAGATGTGTTTTGAAAAGTACTTTGTGTTGGTTTCACCACACGTATCACCGGACGAAACATGTTTGGGCTCCTCTTTCACTTCTTTTTAACAGTAATTAAACAAAATAACAGATTTTATGGACTCTGTGTAACTCTGTCTGTGGGCTGTCACTCAGAACTATCAGAGGGTCTCCCCGATCAACTTAAACAACCTTTGGAGTCTGCAGAAATGCCGTGAATGGCCACTGACGGCGCTAGGCGGGCAGCCATCTTGGAAAGTGCTACGTGCGTCACTACGTACCGTTTACCCACACGTTGATGACGTCATTTAAGTGCTTTGTTCTAAATTCTCAGTCTTCAAGCACAAAGAAAAGGCCTTTACTTAAATGAACATACACTGTCTGGCCAAAAAAATAAAATAAAGGTCACACTAATATTTTGTTGGACTGCTTTCAACGTTGATTACATCATGCATTCACTGTGTCATTGTTTCGATAAGCTTCTGCAATGTCACAAGATCTAATACCATCCTTCTTCTTTCTTCTTCTTCTTCTTTCGGCTGTTCCCTCTTCAGGGCTCGCCACAGCGAGTCATCCTCCTCCACCTCACTCTGTCCTCTGCATCCTCTGTCCTCACTCCAACTACCTTCATGTC
>JARVGS010000002.1:6771624-6789949 GCA_031762315.1 Hypsolebias antenori
GACATTTGCCATCTCCACATCATTGCATTCAGTTTTTATTCACAATTTGTTTAGTGTCCCAACTTTTTTGGAATCCGATTTGTACTTAGCGGTTTTTCACTTATCGCAGGGGGACTGAGAACGGAACCCCGACAATAAACAAGGGACTACTGTACTTATTTTTGATGGTATATACATCAGTGGTATTCATTCAAAATAATTACTCTCTCTCTTTTTTAATATGTAGTTGTGCTTGTGGTAAAATGCATTTAAAGCAGTGCAGAAGAATTTGCACCACAGGTGTTGCTGCCTACTCTTTTATTTTTTCACTTCGCCTGACTGTGAATTAGAAATGAGGATTGAGGAATACAGAGGTAAATGACGGAGAGTAAACACAGCTGGATGTCTGTGTGACCGCATGTGTCTGTTTGATATTCCTCTTGTTGCATTTTACTGAAGTTGTTGGCATTAATGGTCAGTTATATTATTTGCTTTTGAGGATTAGCATAGTTTCAAACACCTTGCGTCATTATCTGAGCGTTCCAATTGAATTTACCGTTACTGTGTGTGAAGGCATCACTTAGCTCCTCTGATTCTATTTGCAGATTTATCTCCATAGCAATGATATGTTTATCCTCTGCTCCTCACTTTTTCCTCCCCCTCATTAACACCCTGATACTCCACTCCTTCGAGCTTCAGTATTTCCTGCTGTAGCAGAAGGAGACATGCAGAATGAGCTAGTTGGCTCACTGCTGCTGTGGGGCTAAAAGAAGGAGAGAAAGAAGTTGAGAGCGAGTGTGGCAGAGGTCCAGGTCCGTGGGTTGAAGTGACTCATGGCTTACGGTAAAAGCTGCTGCTTCTCACCGCCCCTCTCTGGCAGACCAGTTCGACTCTGCTTTTGCTTCATGTGTCTTTGAACTAAAAAACTGGACAGGAGTCCAGCATGCTCAATAATCAAGCAAACTTAAATTTACCATAATGTTCTTGATGAGCATGACATCCTCTGGTATTCTTCATACATTTTTAACTCACTTATTAGTCTCTAAAATATGCAGCATTATTAAATAGCACGCTACATGTAAGCTCGCCTCCATAATGCTCGTCTATCACACACCTGAGAGAATGATCGTCCCAGTTATTCATACCATTTTGATAAAAACACAGGCTGCATTCATACTCTCCCTTTTCCTTGTCTCCAACTGCTGACTCCACCTCGCCTCGCTCTGTATTTCATTACCCGGTTACACGTGAATTCTCCTGAAAAGCTGGCCTGATAAATGTCTCCTCTGTGTGTGTGTGTGTTACAATGTGTGCATGTGAACGTACACAAACGTTTCCTTCCTCTCCAGTCTGGTGTGTCATTGCTCACCTTACCACAGATGGAGTCATTCTGCTGTAAAGGCATTTAAACTGGATTGGATGGTGTGTTCCAATATCCAGGTTGATGCTGAGAGTTTAGAGTAAATATTGATAAAAAGTATTGATTTCAGGGTGAAGCTAAAACTGTCCTTACTAAGGTCATTTAATCCTTGAACATAAGAATATTTCACATTTGCGTGCACCGGCTTCTCAGGTTCTCTGACTCAATATTTATGACTTTTCTTCGACCTTTTTAGATAAAATGCTGAATTATTTAAAAACTTGATTACTGCCTAATGTTGGTGACGTTTTTTTTTAAAAAGACACCCTTAACCATACATTAAAAATGATTATCGGCATTTTACATACCAGTTGTGTGTCACAGATGCAACAAAAAGGCACCTTGGTGTAAACGAGCCTCGTCAAGACAAAGAGCTGCGCTGCTAATGCGCTAACAGTTCGTCTGTTGAAGGAGAGCGTGCATACATGCACGATAGACTTGACGCGCTCTTTAAGTCTGCTGATGATGCTGCAAAAGAGCCTTGGGAATCCCCTCAAAGACGGCTGGGATGTCTTGTGATGTGATTAAACATCAGCTCTCCGTTAACCACAAATGTTCGACACTCTAGTTTTTTTTTTTTTTTCTTATCTCGTATGACTTGCTCGGTGCCTTTTGCTCCTCTGGATTTCTCTGCAACGCTCAGTCTGTCTCTGACGCACATGCTCCCCCTCCTCCACCTCCACTATACCAACAACACAGCTCGCACATATACTCGTTGGCCCCCAGGGTGGGCGGGATTAGTCAGGCCGCGCATTCTATATTCATGTCAATCTCCCCATTATTATAGTCTTATTCTGATGTTTCCTTTTTGCGTGAGTAACAATCCATAACCCCAGGCACATTCATGCAGTGAAGGTATGAAAGAGGATGCTATTTTAGGACTGGCATGCTGAAGACAGGCCTTGACCTGGTTTATTCTTCGGAGAAGAGGATTCTGAAAGGGAAACGCGACATCCAGATGTCTCACTTATTTAGGCTTTGACTTTTTTAGTTAAGTTAGAAAAAAAATACCAATCCAGCAAACAATTTCTATTATGTACTTTGGTTAAATCCCTGCTTTTAGTGTCTCTGTGGTTAAACAAAGCAGCAAAATTCACACTCCTTCAGCACTTTAATGGTACCATATCCCAGAACATTATTAATAAACTTTCATGTGTTATGTATGAACAGGCGTAAGCAAACTTTTTTAGTCTTGTATTTTTTGTGAGAAACTGGTGTGGTGCTGCATGACCCTATCTCACTCACTTTTTTTTAAATTTATATTGTGCAGAGCATTGCATGCTGACTAAAGAGTGTCATTTTTCACCTCATAGAAGTGTAGTTGTTTAAAAGTGTTTTGTAATTTTTATTGCCGGATTACGAGCAATGGAAGAGAGACACAGTTTGGCTTCGTTTTAATGGCTGCCAACCTTAATCATAATTTACATTTTCAATTTATCTGTGGTGTAATTGGCGTAGTTAATGTGCTAGGTGGATTGTTTTTGATGTTAATTTAGAATCAGTCAAATCGATGTCAAAAGACCAGGTTTTAAATGTTGTTTACACTTACTGCCATTTTTTTTGTATCAGTTCATCTGATCAAAAACAGAATGTGAACTTCACTATCATTTAACAAAGAGGTAGCACATTCCTAGGAGGTGTTTCCGCTGAAGAGCACGATCATCCACGGCTGGCAGCATGCGTTGTCAGCGCTATACCATCCAGTCTCTCTGTCCCTCTGGGACTTCATTAAACCTAGGATCAGTACAGCTGAGGCCCACACAGTCCTTCTACATTATTTCCTCCCATTTCCCAACATCCACTTCTGTCTGTCATTTTTTGTCCTTGCGTCTTTGTTCCTTTTGATATTCTATTCCTGTCCCCTTTCCCTTGTTATATAGACCATCGGGCTGCTTGGTTATGGAAAATATACTACCGGTAATCATAATTATTTTGATCAACATTGTAATACCATCGTTGAAAATAAATAGTCATTAAGTTTGGAAACACATTGCATTTATTGTAAAAGAACAGTACCGGTACATTACCTTCAGCAGGAGTTTTCCTTCATACCTTCTCTGTAAACTTTTGCTTTAAATAACAGACAAAAGGTTTATTCAAATATTTATTTTTCTATAATTTTCTATCCTATAATTAGCGTTGTCGTGCTGTCTTAAGCTTAGACTACTAGAAGACAAATTGACCTCATTTTCTTAAATGATTTGTTAAAATTGAAAAGTTTTCATTTGATATTATTTCTATTTTAACATGTGCTTCTTGACCTGCCATTGTGTAGCTGTTCCTACCAAACCCTGCCGGTCAAAGCAGATGATGGCTTGTCCTGAGCCTGGTTCTGCTAAAGGTTTCTTCCTCATGAGGGAGTTTTTCCTTTCCACTGTCGCCTTCATGCTTGCTCAAGATGAGAGTTCTGTGATGGAGTTAAACTCAAAGCAGCCTGCTCCTCAGATAAATAATGTTATTATTTTACTTAATGTTTCTGTTCATTGTCCTGAGATGACTTCAGTTGTGACTTGGCGCTATATAAATAAACTGAAGTGAATTTAATTTCTATTGCATGGTTTCACATCAAGTCCAAAAACTGCAAAGACTAAAAGTTTAATAGTACAGACAACTTCCAGCACCAAAGGCGAGGCCAGCACAGATCCAGGACCAGTGGGTGGTCAGATACAGGACATTTTAGATGCATGTTCGTTACTCATGGCACCACTAAAAAAAACACAAAAGCCTTGACATTATTAAAGCGTTTCCAGGCCTCATGCTTTGTTCTCATCCACTGAGCCTCAGCAGTGTATCAGGAGCTGCTGCTCTCATTCTGTTTGGACATTTAACTGAACTTCATTTGATCGCCGAGATGTCCAGGGTTGCAAAGCTTTGCCCTGCATGGCGTGCACTCTTAATGCAAGATAAATTCACATGCATTGGGATGAATTTGGATGTGATTTTGGCTTGACTTAACGTAGCATCCCCTGCGTGTTAAAGCCATGCATCTTGCAGTCCTAACTGAGAAAGCCTTCTAGATGAGAAGTAAAACCTCTTGAGTCATGAAGAAACGACGGCCAGCTACATTTTATTAATTAAAAAAAAAAGTTGTAGACAAACGTGTTTTCTGTCACTTACGATGCACCAGCAGCTCTGAGTCATTTGTTCGCACATGCTGCAGTGTTGTGGTTACTCTGAGGGATCATCTTACATGCCATTACAAACGTGAGCTTTGCAGGTGGTCCTGATGCACTTTGAAGCAGGATTAGTGGTGTAGCAGCAAGGTCACTTCAGGCTTTTCAGCATCACAAAGCAGGTTCACGTCTTACACACAGACCTATCAGAGGAAGAGGCAGGGCAGCTGACTCGAGACCCAGAAGTCCCAGGTTCGATCCCCAGTCATTACACTTCTCGTGGTGTCTCTGAGCAGCACATCTGTCCCAACTGCACCCCGATAGCTGCCCACTGCTCAACCTGAGTGCATCCCAGGTACAAGAGAGCCAATTTCACTAACATACAATGATGACAACACATTATTATTATTAGTAGTAGTATTTTTAGTATTAGTATTATCACCACAACAACTTATGATGAACTCAGACTTGTCACCATGGCAACTTGTGATGATGAACCTAATCTGCTCTGGACTATTTTAGGTTTCAGGACTAAAGATCACACATGTCAACACGCCATGTCCCAATCTATCAGTGTCTGTCTGTCTGTCTGTTTGTCTTTTATGAGTTCTTAAATAAAAATGGTTCAAAAACATCTTCATTTGAGAAGTTTCTGTAGAACCGAATGCTTATGCTCCTAAAACAGAAGATGATCTCTTCTAAGTTTGTTCCTACAAACTGTTTTTAGATAAAGAAATAACATGTTTTTTTTCTTTAATATTTCTAAACCATAAAAGAAAAACCCATTAATGTTAAAGAATAAGCACATCTAAGTGCAGTGTACATTCACTCACTGAACTGCCTGAAGGGATGCTCATGATCTTTCCCACAACGATTTATGTTTTAAAGACTGACCTAAAACTTTTATGGTGACACGAACTTAATTTTTTTAAAGCCCCCTTACTGAACAGTGCTGTTTTTCTTTTTTGCATTTTTTTTTAGTCCAAATACATTTTAAAACTTTTAGAAACAGCATTTGAAAGAGCACAGTTGAGCCATTATTTTTTTCTTAATAAAATGTAGCACTTGCAGCACATTGATTTAATGAAAAACTGATGACAATGGTTAAAACTACTTGTGCTTTAATTATTTGTAAGATTTATTTATTTTAGTTTGCTGTTCCTTCCTTCCTGATCAATGATTACTATTGGTCGTTTGATACAGCACCATCTGGATCGCATGGAACAAATCCAAATTCCTGGGTTGATTAAAAAAAAAAACAGTTGATAACCTGTTCTGTAAGCATAATTATATTTGTTTGTTGAAGCTAGTTGAGCAAGATCTCTCAAAGAAAGTTTACCCTAAGTATCTTGATCCTACTTCTTGGTGCAGGCCCTTCGACTTTTACAAAAAAAAAAAATGCAAAGTCACAATGAGTTGAAAGAATTTTTGGGAAAAGGGGTCTATAATTAAAAAAGTAAAAATAAAAGCAAATGCAGAAGGCAACTCCTTCTTTTAAATCAGTCTGAGAAATGCATTGATTTGTTTTCTAAAAAAGAAAGAAAGAAAAAAAAAGAAGTGCAATGTTTTGTTTTAGTCATGTTCTGCCAGAACCAGAATATTATAGATCATAAATTATATACATTTTTCATGTTTTCTGCAGCTTCGGGTTCATGTTTACATGGACAATATGTTGGGTTTTGTCAGGCTATACTGTAATATGAGGGTCAATGTAACATCAATGTGCACAGCAAGCTTAACCTGTATCATATTCTGATGCATGCTCATCCATCCATCCATCCATCCATCCATCCATCCATCCATCCATCCATCCATCCATCCATCCATCCATCCATCCATCCTCTTTACCAGCGTCTTCCTTTTTGGGTCATGGGGGGTCACTGGTGCTCATATCCAGCAATCACTGTGTGAGAGGCAGGGGACACCTGGACAGGTCTCCAGTCCATCACAGGGACACATAGAGACGAACAAGACAAACAACCATTCACTCTCTCACCCACACCTACAGACAATAAGTTACCAATAAGTCTAACATGCATGTTTTTGGTCTGTGGGAGTAAACCGGAGTACCCGGAGAAAACCCACACATGCACGGAGAGAACATACAAACTCCACCCAGAAAGGCCCAGGACTGGGATTTGAACCAGCGACCTGCTCGCTGAGAGCAACAGGTCTTACCAACTGAGCTGCCTTTCCACTCACTGCCTGCTCAATAACCCAGGTAGAAAAATCTAACAAAGTGACGTCAGGTCCTCTGGACGGATTCTTGTTGAAGAGAATCCAAGAAGAAGAATTTCAACAAGAAGAATCCGTCCAGAGGACCTGACTTAACTTGGTTAGATTCAACCTGTATCATTAAATCAAACTTGTATTTGATGCTTGAGAGGGAAAACTTACATACAGTATGTTGATCAGAATGACAACACAGCTGTCTTTAAGCTTCAGAATGTTTTTTTTTTTAACGTACATATGGAGGCGGCAGCTCACTATGCAGTTATTTGTGTCTGCCTTTAGTCCTATTCGTGACATTTTGCTGGCAGTTTGATGATGGACGTTTAAATGCAGCCACATCTTATTTGCAGCAGCAGGCCCACATTTAGTTTCCATCCATTTTAGCCGAATCCTTAACTGGACAAATCTGTTCAACGAGAGCACGACACAAAGCAGCTGGAGACCTCAGACAAACCAACACAATAAAAGAAAACGAAAAATCTTAAGTGCAACAAAGTGAAACGAAGCCATAATTAGCAACACGTTTTGGAAGAGTATGTTGTATAGGGGTCTATTTTTAATGACGTCCAATGTTTCTTAAGAGTTACACAATAGATGAGGATGGAAGAGTCTGTTTTGGAACACATGTCCTGCTTAGAGAATGCTCTCTGCCCTGATGTGACTGGAGAAACCTGCTGACTCTTGGTGGCAGTAAAGATAACTGGGCTCCTACAGCAATGCTGCGGTCAGTCAGGAGTCTATTTTGGGGAAAGTTAACTTTAAGTGTAGGCTATGATTAGGATCATCTTGGAATGGAAGAGCCCTCTGTCTGGAAGGAGGTCATGGAGGCCAAAGACAGGAAATGTTTCAGGGCCACACTCAAATTACTGTCCTCAGTTAGCAAAGGTCATCAGAGCTGTAAGAGTCTAAGTTTTGGTTAGATGGTACCCTAACTTGTTATTTGAAATAGTTAAATTGTTCTGAAGCTCCTAAATGTTTTTTGTAATTCTGCAGAAATTGAGTCTTATGGACCTGCTCCATGTAAAGGTGTGTTGCTTGAACGGTTGAAAGTAGCATGCCAAAGTTTAAACATATATTTCACTCAACCTGTATGTGCTCAGAATATGTATTTGGGATCATTCTCAGTTACTACCACACCGAATTGTAGCTCAATATCTATAAAGCTGATTGAGTTATAGCCATTTCTGTTATTTCAAAAGTCAGCTGGTTATAGCAGCATTGCTACACTGGGTTTACTTCATCAGTTGGTCGTCGTTATAAATGTATATTTAATGATTATTTGCTGAGAGTTACATTAAATTATGTCCATTAGTTCATGAAATATTTTTAACAGACAAATGAGCACACAAAGACAGTTAGATGGTAGCCAACCCTCCAAGGCAGCAGACAGTATTTTATTTTTTTAAACTTCTGTATTTACAGCACACAAGCTGTCGTCTTGGGGAAGGTAACAGCCAATTATGTGGTATATGGGGTTGATTCATATTCTGAAAATCAGAAAAATGCATGTTCATAAAATGAGCTGGAGCCTATTTGATCCATTAGCTTAAAAAAAAAAATCCCACCAAAAAAAAAGTTTGTGATAGAGCATATTTACATCTAAATATTAGTTTGAAGTTCTTCCCACTATAAAGCACTTGACATGTTTTGTTGGCATTTTAATGACTACAGTCTTAACTGCATACTTTAAGATGGTGGGGCAGTGCTGTAATTCCTCCGGTGGCCCGGGTGCACGCCTTGTGTAAAATGCAAATACAGTACTGTAATGTAAGATCATTTATGTTCTGCAGTAATGAGCTGAATCTATTCACAGCTCGGCTCTGCTGAGCAGCTCTGCCCTTGCTGGGAAAACACACCTCATTTAACTGGTGCTTCAGGCAAAGTCAGGGCTTAAGGAACCTGACTTTAAACACCTTGGCTAACATGAAAAGTAATTTGAGGAATGCTCTGAGAAAGACACCACAAAAAAAACATCTCTTCGGGTCATTAACGATGAAACGGAGGGGAAATAAATAACTACAAATCATGGCTAAACCTTTTTGTCACTGACTAAACAGTATAGTAAGCCTAAGCCTAAGTGGTGTCAGTAAAGGTGGTTTACTAGATAACAGTTGGTTATTGTATTTTAGGGTTGTACAAGTAGAAATATTTCAAAATGCTGACAAATGCAACTGCTCATTTTGTGTCAACAAACTCATGAATTTAGATATATCAAGTTGTGTTCACTCATTTCTTGAGAAAGTTCATTACATTTAAAAACTCTACATCATGTATTAAAAAGCAAAAAAAGGAGCCTAATTAAGAAAATGGTGGGGAAAAAAAAAACTCCAAATAATTCACAAAAACTTTTTGCAGTGTACGATAATAGATTTGAATTTTCTCTAATGATCAAATTTGAAACTGTGTTTCAGCTCACAAAGCTTTTCTATTATTGTGAATCTGTTTCACTTCAACACAAAAATGAAGGCTTATTTAAAGAAAATGGTTGTTTTCAAAGGCTTATGTTTTTAAATTTCATGCCCACAGTGAGACATGACATGAGAGAACCAAAATGCAAAACTTACCCCAAGTGACTGGATAAACAAACAGAAGGTGAACTTTAATTGACTGATAAGGCTAAACAAAATTCACTTTAAGGGCAGTAACTCCAGGGAAACATGAACTTAATACTGTATACAGAAATTTAAATTTGATTAAACGGACAACATCAACAACAAACCTTGAGTAAAACAAACCGATATATTCAATGAACTTCGAATAAGCAGAAAAGGAAAAAAAAAAAAAACAACGGGCAGAAAGTAAGATGTGAAAATGAGTATCTGCAAGTAGATTTGCATTCGGGCCCCAAAAAGTCTGACCCGACCCGACCCAGCCCCAGCCCATAGCCATCATTTCCAAATCCCACCCAATCCAACAAATTAACAGTAATTACCGGTCCAACCCCCCCACCCAACATTTTTAATTAAGCTTTGACTGTTTATGTAGTTATTAACGGTCAGGGACGCGTGCGGCTGAATAAAAATGGCAGAAAATCTGAGCTGAGGGGGTGTTTGTCCTTTCATGACCATCAAAATGCATTAAATCCCTGCTTCTGCCTGCATTCTGCATTATTCAGACATGGACCCTGCTCTGACATGTCGGATATTTTGTGATCTAATCTTTTTGGGTCATCGGCTGCGCACATCCGCTGAGCGCAACAGCTGAATGAATGTCCATTTGGGTTGATGGATCGCTGGCAGTAGTCCATCTGAAGCTTAACTGATCTTTTTACCTCTTTCAAGGCTGGTCAGTGCGGGGTCAAATGAACACGTACAGCTGTTGATTCCATGGCAAGCCATGTTACCATATAATCGGATCATCGATCGTCAGCCGCGCATGCCCACTGACACAATCAAAAGCCTGACACCGACCCGGCCCACACATTAAGCACTTTATTATGGCCTGACCCTAATCCGGGTTGGGCGGGGCCGGGCTCCGGGTTTGGGTTAGAAATGACAGCTCTAACTGTAAGCAGTGATTAAACTGAATCTTGGTGTGTAAAACAACTTAAACCTTGTCTTAAGTGACGAAAAATCACTTAACTCTACTACCGTATTAAACGTATAATTATCATTGTCACTTTTTATGATCAATGCCTATGCTTCTCCAAAGAAATTGATGGTCCTTTTTTACTACAATTTCCTACTATATTATATAAAGCCCAACCAATATGGAAATTTTGACTATCGCTGATACTGATATTGGGAGGGAAGGCTAATGTCGATAGCTTATATTGGCAGAAAATTTTTAAGCTTTGCCAACCTCCAAGAACCAAAGTAAACAGCTACTTTTAAACCTGTTTTAACACTTGCATTCTTGAAACAGCCTTCCTAACGTGCATTCATATTTTCTATACTCCACTATTCACCGTAAAGTTTAATTGCCATTCAACACCCTTCCCTGTTCATTGTTTAAACAGTCAGTCATGTATGGTGAAGGTCTCATTAGTATTGACTGCAGCAGGTTTTTTTTTTTTCTTGCAGGGAAGTAAAGATTTCAGACAAACAATGCATTTCATCGAGGACGACAAAGATTTACTAACACTGATATGTTTTACCTCTACGTTAGATTTATTGTTCTGGATAAAATTTTACAAGGTAATAGCCTATGCTGTGTTATCTAAATATTAGCTTACTAACTTGAGAGGCATGTAGCTAATGATGAGCAGGTTGGAGGATTGAAGAGAATTTATTATTGTTGATTTTATTTTTTTTTTATTTTACAGATCAGTTAATTTTTTTTTTTTTTTTACCATGCTCTGTTCAGCAAAATACGCTACACAGTATTGTTCCCTGCTTCGGCTGTGCTGAAAGTGAAACTTAAAGTGAACAGCCTTGACTTGAAATTAGTCCGCACTCTGCTGAATACATCGCACAATTACGGCTACTTCCCAGCATTTTAGGGGTGAAAATTAGAAGAGGTGTTTATATTGGTGCATAATGGGACAATTATCACAGATATGTGCACGTTCCCAAACACCTGTATCAGCCTAAAGTACAGGTAACCCTCGGTTTACGGCCGAGTTCCGTTATAACGGCCTGGCCGGATACCGATTTAGCCTTAAACCGAAACTGCTCGCACGTGGCGGCCGTAACGTCTTTTTAAACACATTTTTTTCAATGTGAAACACCTAGAACGTACTTAGAACGCCGTTTTATTGTGATTCCAAGCAGTTAGCTTACACAATACCCGAAAAAACCCCCCGAAAAAAACAAAAAAGGCAATGTGAGGTGTGATGACGTCACTGGGGGCGGCGCCGTAAACGCGAAATGCTGTAAACCGATGACGCTGTAAACCGAGGGTTACCTGTATTATTTTTCTGATTTTAGGGTCAATTTTCCACAAAACAAGAATCACACAAAATCATGATAAATTAAATACTTTCATTTTCTTGGAATGAATCCAAAAAAGGTTAAAATAAATAAACTTGACTTCTGTTCGAAGCCATTTCTCTTCTCCTCCAGGAGGTTTCATCAGTTCAGAGATGTCTGCAGTGTGGAGCTCCAAGCTGGTTCAGCTGCAGGTTAGACTGCAACTACTCGTCCTCACAGTGGAGGCTCGTTGGGATCTTTGTCCACCCGGTTCAGACAGATGTTTGGGTCACCTGCATGAAGGTGTGGATTGGACTGGAGCTGAGCTGGAATCAGCTCTAACGCTTCATGGTGGGTTTTAGAACGCTGAACTTGGAGATCTTCTGTTTTCAGTATTTTTTTTTTAATTTTTTTGGACGTAAATGTCTTCCTTAACACGCCCCCCCCCCCACCGGTCTGGACCAGTTGGTCCTCAGCAGTGTGTCCCTTATCGTTGAGGTGTAGGTGGACAGTTGAGTCTGCTCCTGAAGAGCTGCCATGCATCTGTGGAGATGTTTAGTTTCTCCATCATGGAGGTCTGAACGTTCCTGCAGACACCACCCAGTCTGGGTTTGTCCTGAACATGAACCAGGAAGGAATGACAGACTCACCCGCTGCCTTTCATGCCACAGTTTTAGAAACTACGTCCACACTGCAGGTCTTAATGCTTCACTCCAAATGTCACTGAGATCTGATTTTACCACGTGCTTCTTCACAATATGGTTTAGCTCCAGGGTCATCAGACTCCAGGGTGAACCACCTACAGCCCTGAAGCGACCCTCGTTCACAGAAGACCACATGATGTTCCAAGCAGCTCGCTGTGTTTACATGTTAGTGTGTTTGGATCAACTCTGACGTCGTTGTGAGATCAATCGAAGCCGACAAAACAATATTCTGCTGTGCTTGTTCCGTTCACATTGACATTTGACCTTGCTGCTTCCAGCCAGCTGGTGCACAGAGATGAACTTCTGGAATCTGAACGTTGTGCTGAACGTAGAGGGAAACCGAAAGTTTGAACCTCATCGAGCTGTAGCTCGCAGAACCGTCGCCTCTCTGCGAGAAGGTTGCCCATCTCCGGTCGCAAGGTGCAACGAGGCTCTTCGTAGAGTAAAAGACGAGGCTCCTTGAAAAGACTCGTCGACAGGTCATGAATATTTGCTGACAGATATGAAACGGTCGGAGGGCGACACCTGCGAGGTGCAAGCCTTGGCCTGGCAGAGATCTGATCCGTTTAAGTCTAAATGAAAACAAAGTCTTAGGTGTTCGATGGTGCGCCCACCCGAGTCAAGCGTGGATCGCCGAGCCTGACCGCCTTCCCCTCAGCACAAGGATCCTAACGAGACAAAGGTTGAATAATTTATCGCCCCTGTTGTGCAACAGGTTGCATTTATGACTGTACATAAATTTTACATGACATTTCAGAAATCCTTGCTGTGGGAGAACTTCTGAGCTGAACGCAGACTTGGAAAATGCCTTTTTGTCTCGGCCCAACGCTCGAGGGCCCCAGCCGGCTTTCAGGCGAGCGTATCACTTTTCATCAAAAGAGAACGCTTCACCTCCTCGTGATCTCTTGATATTTTACTGCGCAGCTTAGCTTGACTGATGAATGAAAAGGTGAATGAAGTCATCACACGAAGAAACGCCGTCCGGTTCCACTCAAAACTAACCCAGACAACAGAATTCTACAGAAATGGTCAAGAACTGAAGGTTTTGTTGTCCACACACAGTGCTGGGAGATCACACAAACTGTTATTGATTAAACTAATCAATAATTTTTAACTAATAGTGGTTTTAAAAGGGAGGATAAATGTAAACAAGGATGTAAAAAAGGATTCTTTGTTAATTTAAAATGTTTTAGCAGCTGAATAGATGCAAATTATCAGTTTGTCTTTTCGTTAGTGGGTACTTTAGATCTTACCTCGTTAGACTTGAAGTTCTTTCCCTGCATGCCGTGTTCCCAGAAGGCCAGGACACTGTCCTGAAGGCACACTGGGAAAACACACACGTTAGCATGTTAGCAGATAACGCTTACACAAAGTACTCAACGCCTCGGACGCCTGCATCCAAAACAAAATCACCACCGGGGGGGGGCTTTTACAGGCGCTGGACTCAAGAAGTAAAATTTAATTAATCATTTTAAGCCAAAGACACATAGAACTGAAAACTGTGAAGTAAGATTAACAACATAAAAAAGGCACACACACAACCACAGTACAGTTTATGCAGACGAGGTGAAAATGTGTGCTGCCATCTTGGAAGGTGCTTCATGGCACCTTTAAGTTGCAGCCAGCAACAGACCACAAGTATCTGAAGAAAAACACTAGATCAGCCAAAGTTTTGTCATTAAATGTTATAAATGTTGGAACCTGAACTTCAAAGTGGAACGCATTTACCTTTGTTCTTTAAAAGCATGAGTCAAATACTTTGTATGACTTCATTTGTAGCACTTGTTTATCACAGCAGCAGCTTGTTGTGAAGCTCATTACAGTCTCTTCTTCACTGCTCAGTGTTTTTCCTGCCATTATACAAGCAGGGCGCCCCACCCCCCAACAGAACCGAGCGCCCTGTCTACCGAACCGTCATCCCCACCCACACACGTCAACAACTGCCAGCATTGATGTAGCAATACAGACACGCTAGCTAAAAACTAGAGGCGGCGCTCTGCTTCCCTCAAGTTGATCAGTCTCCCCACACCCACCCCCGAAACTGTCGGTACAAACACAGACATACCCCCACCGCCCCCACCCACACCCCAGATTGCTAAAAATCATGGAAAGATGATCCGTTCCCACCCGTCGACAAAGAGAACGGAGGAAAAGAGCGCCCTGCCAAGGAAAGTCCTCTAGAAAACAGAGCGCTGCCTCTGTAGCTGTAGCTAGGCAAGCGCTCAGGGCAGCTAGCTTAGCGCTACATCACACAGCTACTTGTCGACAGGGAGGAAGGACAGTTTGGTTGTGTAGGCAGGGTGCTCGGTTCTGTTGACCAGGCAGGGTGTCCTCCTTGTATAACGGAAGGGGAAACACTGCATTTGATGTTTTTATTCAAGTGAAATGGAGCCATTTCATGTGTTTAGACTGACGACAGCACGTAGCTCACACAAGGTGTTAACAAATGGCGCTTTGCCTCTGGCTCAACTCTCATCAGTTCTGCATCGCACCAGTTAAGGTCCTGCCCGCTGCCGGTACCGCCCCCCCACTCAGCCCAGTTTCTGGGACCACCTTGTTCGTGGTTTCAAGCGAACTATTTCGAGGTGAACATTTTCACAAAAGCAGACAGCAGCTGTTGATTTGGCCAACGGAGCTACGTCACCAGATGACCCGCTCAACAAAACTGCAAACTACATCTGAACTTGACGCTAAAAGACACAAACTAATTTACAAAAAGATATCAGAGATGATGTCACAGCATGGCTACACCCAGACTTAGAAGCAGTGCTGAGATAAGCTTAAGAAGTTAACGTCCGATTATAGGGCGATTAAGGACCACAACGGCAGAGTGGCTCGAACACAATGACCAGTTACGATCCCACTCACAGAGCGAGGAAACGCGTCACAGTCATCTCCCCCTGAGAAGAACCGAGAAGACAAGAGTTGAGTGGAGTCAAACTTAATGGAGAAGCAGCTAATGTAAAGTGGGCAGTGATGCATGTAGCACTTAGCAAGATGGCAGCTGCAATTCTCACCTAGAGCCATCAGTGGCCACTGCAGACCATTTCTTTTTCAGTGGTTGGGCTAAACAGAACTTAAACTTCTGAAGGTATTAAAAATGGAGGGCAGGACACAGAAACACCGTTTTCCACGGAGAGTTAAAAACCTCGTCTGAAAACGTACCGACCGCTCCGATGCAGAAGTCGAAGCTGAGCTCAGAAGCCAACTTCTTGTTGGACTTGAGTTTGCCCTGGAGGTTAACGATCTTGACATTTTCTGAGGAAGAAATTGGATTGTTGACATGGAGCCACCTGAGATGATAAAAACAGCTGAAGGAACATTTGAACGGAGCAGAAGCAGGAAGCTGGACTTACTGTCCAAACACACCAGCACCGTGTCCCTCTCCAGCTGCGTGACGTGGATCGCATCCACTTGCTGATTACCTGAGAGGAAGCAAGGTGCAACACTGACAACTCTGTTTTTACACTCTCAAATAATTAAATGTAGCTCAGATTACAATAAAATCATAATGTTTGGCAGCCAGGGTTTGTATAGGGCTGAAAATAATAAATCACTATGTTATGAAAGAATGCTGAAGACGTGCATGAAGTTGTGTTAAATTATCTTTAGCAGGTCATAAGTTATGGGTGGGACAAGACAAAGTTTTAGTACAGACGACTAATAATATGGACAGGTGAGTAAAATGACACGGTCTTGGTATTTTCTGATAATACTTGGAAATATAATAAATATAGTAATATAGAACACTAAATGTTTGCATTGTATCCTGTCATTTCATTAGTTCTTGTCTACAGTTTGTACTCTCATGATGTTTTAGCGCAACTAATTTCCTAAAACATCTTTTCCATTATATTTACACGCACGTTTTGTATCACACAACAACTCAAACTGTGCCTGGAACGCTGTCCGTTAAGACTTTTCATTAAAAAGCAGCGGCTAAAAACATTCGGCTGCATTTATGTGTACACGTGGCAACAAACTTAAAGTGGACTTTCGACTCACTCGTTCCCATTTCTGTGAACCAGGAAGAGCAGGAGTTGAGGTTGATGGTCTCAAAGCGGACCACCTGGCCCGGCTCGGTACCCTGGCTGATGGCGACACACACCAGAGGATACTCCTGCTCCGGTACAACCAGCATCTCGAACACTTTCAGCGGGTTTGGGAGCGGGAAGTCAAAGTGCTGCGCCCGGTAAAAAGTCAAAAACAGACGAAGACTTTTAACTTGGTGTTGACAGATCACACAGAAAACAACTTGAGCAGATGACGTCCGCCAGTGCACTTAATCCAGTTTGAAGCAGAGACACACCCATTCTGGTTTCGGGGGTCGATACAGATGTTCATTATTCAAACAGCTGTGAGATCAATTTTTCCAATGCAAATTTCTTTCAAAGAACTATAATAAATACAAAACGTCCATTTTCTTTTCTGTGCAGGGCTAGAGGGCTGGTGCTCATCTCCAGCAGCCTCTAAATGAGGTGGACACCTGGACAGGTCTTCAGTCCATCACAGACACAAATATTCACGCTCTCATTCACAATTTGCAGTCACCTACGAACCTAACGTGCACGTTTTTGGTCTGTGGGAGGAAACCTACACATGCACGGGAGAACAAAATATATTCAACATATTTCTGATGGAATGAAAACTCATTCTTCAGTTTGGTCTCGCTGCAGTTCATTCTCTGAGCGTGGAGGAGCTTTAGAGCGTTAAACAGCTGATGGTTCACGCTGCAGCTCCACTGTGTTTATGATTAGATCATTAAAACGTCAAAAACTGCACTAATAACATTTTTACCTGCAAAGGTAAGATGAGGTAAGGTAGTGGCCATTAAAATGAACAAAGCTCATATTTATCAAATAAATAAATAAACTGGTTACATTTTATCTCCTGTCAACAAACAGCTGATATTAAGTGAAAAACTTTGAAATGTCTGTGACAACAATTTAATTCCACCTCAATCGTCTCAGGAAACTTTACTTTTAAGCAATATAAAACCAGAAACATGCATGCACAGTGGCAGCCATCTTGAATGTTGACGTGGAAATCCAGTTTTTGAAAGGAAACTTTTTTGTGTTTAGTTGTAGCCACACACCAAAATGGAAGTTGGTGCGTTGCTTATTTTTCAAGTTAACATCCTCACAACATGCACGGACGGACTCTAAATCCCCCTCTTCAAGAAAACAAAGACCTGCTAACATCCTGATCCGTGGCCTGATCCATGTGTTTTATAACTAATTATAACTAATTAAGAGCTGTAACGTATTCATCCGTCCGCTGAGCGGCAGCTCAAACTGGCCCTCCCCATGATGAACAGCAGATATTCTTTGTAAAAAATAAAAAACAAAGTTCACGTTTTGTGTGTCTCTGGTTTTATTTCTAATCATCATCTCGCAGGAAGTCCACACTGCTCATGTTTTGTCTACTCAGTAAAAACTGAGCGGAGCTGAGGGTGCTGTAGAAAATATCCATAAAAACACACAGATCTTTTCACTGCCTTCAGAATCATGTTCTTTGAAATCTGCTTCAGCTACTGGATTTATTTACCATAATTTTCGCCGTATAAGTCGCACCTTTTCACATAAATCTGCACGTCCTGCGACTTATACACCAACGCGACTAATACATGTTTTTTCCCCATATTTATAACCTAATTTTTGGCTGAGATCTCACAAGTTCATTCATTCTGACACTGAAAATACTGAGCACTACCATTTTCAGCCACTAGAGGGCCCTCGACCAATACGGCAAGCCAAACGTCTCATTAATAGGTAAAAGTGGTTATTAAATCAGACATTTGGCTTGCCATACCAAGTCACCTTTGTCTTGATCTGGAATTCCTGGAGAAGACGTCAAATCAGCTGCCTTTCGCTGCGCCGCCCAGGCAAAATGCAGCTGATTTGACCATTAAAGTGCATTTATTAAGTAAAAGTTCAACTGAGACACACCTCTACTATAATGTCGAGCAACCAAATAATTGCTTTTAAGTGTTAATCTGGTTGAATTGTTTTTTTTTTTTTTTTTTTT
>JARVGS010000002.1:6878785-6889991 GCA_031762315.1 Hypsolebias antenori
GGGCTGGAGATGTTTGTGTGAATCTGTGGCTGTGCAGAGGAAAACATGGGGGGGGGGTCAAAGAACTGGACAAATGTGAGGATTCCTCTGCATTTAGGTCCATTAAATGCTGTATGTTGCTGAAATTTCCCTGCTTCAGTACCTCAGGATGGTGTGTACACCCCCCAACAGCAGGAAGCAAGAAAACCTCCAACAAAACAGGTATACAAACATCCCTGTTAAACACGTCTCCCCTGTGAAGAAACGCTGAAGGGATTTGGAAAACTGCAGTAAACAGAGCTCCCTGCGGTGAGAAAGTCCAGGGAGACTGTGGTATCACCCATCTTATACACAAACACATCTAGTTTTGAGCTTTGAGTGGCCATTTAGAAATCTGCACGGCAGTTCACTGACCCAGCACTAACGAGGCAGTGATCTCAGCCTTTGAGGAGCAGCGCCTCTTATCTGGTGAACGCACAGAGCTGGCCATCTCCTGACCGGGTTTGACCACTGCGCACACTGATTGGCCCGTCTTCCACTCAAGTTACATTGAGCAACGAGGAGCAACTTTGGCTCGGAACACACCATCTTTTTCAATGCAAAATTGTACGATGGGAGGCATCGTTTCGTGAAGCAGCTTGAAGCATATTTCCCAAAATCAAAATCCCAGGCTTGTGTTCAGAAGCACAAACATCACTTTTTGTCAAGCTCAACTGGATAAGTGGTCAGTGGCTGAGAGATGGCAGAGTGGGCATTTGATAGCCCGAGTGTCACGGACTGGGGATTCACTCATTTAATGAGAATCTATGACCTTGACTGATAAAGGGTCTGACTGAGAGGCTGTGACAAGTCCTAATGCTCACATGTATAAATGATGTGGGTGGATGAAGGGGGTGTAGGGCGTCTGGATGGAAATCATCCTCTGAGAGCACGGGTGGTATTTGGGAACAAGGTAGAAAACTACTAAGAATCAGAACATTACAAAAGCACCAACCTTAATGATAAAAATCCACCCAAGGTCCATTTTGTCAATTGATCTAACGTGCATGTTTTCTAGACTGCTGGAGGAAACCAAAAAGAAAACCTGTGTGGAGTTCAGAGAACATCTGAACTCCACACAGAAAATAAAAGTTTTTAGCTTAGCATAAATAAAAGCAATAGTACAAGCTCAAATAATACTCTGATACATTTTAGGAACACTTTTATTTGTATACTGTATTTATTTGTAAGGAAATTTCTTATTTTTTTATAATTTAGACCCTAAAACAGCAGTAGTATAATGATTCTCATACATCTGGCAACTTACAGCTGAAAAGAACGAGTCATTTGAGCAAATCTTTGGAAAGAACAAATCCACAAGAGCTATGAATCCCATCTTTATGTGTCTGGAGGTGTAGATGTCTGTGATGGTGGGGAGGCTGACTCCAACATCTTCTGTGCAGCTTTCACCACTCTCTGCAGAGCTTTTCTTCCTGCAGCTGTGCAGCCTCCATGCCACACGTTGATGCTGGAGCACAGGATGCTCTCCACTGCACACCTGTAGAAAGTAAACACCTTCTAAAGTATTTTACTTTTTTAAACGACACCAATGTCAAAAATGTCCTGGAAATGTTTGCAAATTTTTATTTATTTATTACAAACCTTTACACTGCTGCGATTTTTGAATTAAATGTTTGTTACTTTTCATCAGAAAATGTAACATTCCTGCTCTAAGTGCCTCCAGGCTACACCAAAAGTCCTAGAACTAGCTTTTGCAGCTTGCAAATATCCATAAAACTGTAAATAAACGTGATGAAAAACGGACAGTGTGTAGGTTTATCCGATAGTGTTGGCTCAAAACACGATCAAATTTAGAAGACCTGAGTTATTTTAATGTGGCAGTAATCCACTTTAATCTTTGCTGTCATTGGACTGGCATCTTGAAATGATATTTCTCCAACCTGAGATCCTTTAACAGGAACGAGATCCGTTGGTCACAACTTTCGCACAGAACTCCCATTTTAAAATGACGGCAACATCCTATTTTTAAAAAGCATTAGTTTTAAAAGTGAAACTGAATGGCAGGTAGTTTCAGAGGAGGGTTGCAGGATGTTGTGACGTTTGGAGTTACATGTCGGCTCTCACTGCTGCGAGCTGCACAAGTAAAATTCAATTAACCTTCCTCATATTGACCTGCAGGCAGAAAGCTCTGCGACACAACACATCTGGGAGGCATTGTTGCTCCATGTTTTTCACTTCATCCTGGCTGCTTTTGTTAAACGAGAAAGGCAGAAAGAACAATTTGGAAAGGGAGTTTTGAAGTCCAGAAATCTGTTCCAGTCAATCAGAGAAGAGGATCTTCAAGTGGAACACCACTGACTTTTACACCCCAAAATCAATTTTACTACTCACAGGTCTCCCTGACAGCTGGAAATAGCTCTCTGTAACTACAGACTGATTTTTTTCTGCTTTCAAATTTCACCTGTGATGCTTTTTTACACTATATTTTTTTGCACTTCTATCCAAACTGCATTTTTCATCATGAAATGTCAGAAATAGTTTTGTAAAACTTTATATTAAAATTATTCAGGCTCATTAAATTGAATTATTGATTCATTACTAATGTAAATGTTTCAATTAGACATGCACAATATTAGATTTTTGTCCAATATTCAATATGCCGATAACGATGCAATACCGATATTTTTTTCCCCTAGACCTGCTTACAGAGACTACATAACTTTCTCTGTTGTGGAATAAAAATACTTAATTATTCTGTATGAGCTTTGTCAGTTTGACTTGCTACCAAATGCAGACGAGTTATTTTGATGGAATGGCTGATATCCGTTATTTAACTTTAACGCAAATATCGTCCGATTCCGATACATGCCGATAATATCGTGCATCCCTAGTTTCAATCTTTGTGTAGAAATATTTTCACTGCCTCAAAATTATTGAAATATTTAAAGTTTAAGTAGTTTCATGAGCAATTATTTTTTAATTTGTTTATTTTTTATGAATCTATAAAGGGGAAAAAAAGAGCCTAAGAAAGATGTTACTGCTGTTAATTGAGATAATGGGTTTGGAATATTTTTCTAAGCTCAGAAAATGTTCTTTATTTTTTTCATTAATTATTTTTTGCAGGCTTCCATAAAAGAAAGTTTGGAGGTGCAGGCACCAGAAAGGAATGTGCATGGCAACGAGAGTCAAATGAAAAAAATCAAATGTGTGCTGGTCCTGAATGTGGGTGTGAACGCAAACAGTTTGTCCTGATTTGCATGCTCAATAATCCAGGTAGAAAAATCTAAGTCAAGTCAGGTCCGCTGGACGGGTTCAAAGATGAAAAAAAAAAGTAGAAATATTTCATCTTTCTTCTAAAAGACTAGGCAAACAGTTTGAAACATTAAGCTGACAGGGATCTGAAACACAGCTCGTGTCATGATTTAGCTGCAGAACAGCTGCAGCTTATTGTTTATTTCAATCAATCTGTAACTTTTAGCCTTTGTCCTCAGAAATGAAAAACTGGTTTGGTAAAATCAGTTTTATTTTCAGGGCCTTTCCTGTTGAAATGTGCATGCCAACCCACTCCTGTATCTTCTTCTTTCGGCTTTTTCCTCTTCGGAGGTCACCACAGCAAGTCATCCTTCTCCAAACCCGCCAACCCACTCCTGTATACATAAAAACACCCGCTCCGAATGTTATCAACCATTAAATTACCGTTATTGGTCCTTTCTCTTTTGCTCACCTGTGAGCTCACACACACATTCAGCTTCATACGTTCTGCCCGGCCAGTAAACAGGAAGTCCAGCAGACATTTAAGAGCTGCACAGTCTCAATCTTGCACACTGTGGGTCCTTAAGACGAATGTTTGTTTAGAGGGATGTAGGCGTTCATATCGGTGCAACGTCACTCTTGTGAGTTATTGTCCACGATGTAGAGATGGCTATGACCTTTGAACACAAACGGTAGGAGATGTGTTCGTTCTGAGAAATGACGCATTTTGATGGAGCTGTATTCAGGCTGGAAACTAACCTGCTGAGAGGTCGGTCCATGTTCCACAGCCGATGTGTTTTCTGAAACAAAAAAGAGAAAGGGGAGTCTAAAAACCAGTGTAGGATACTGGTATTTCATAATTGGGTACATACAGTTTTCAGCTAAAAAGGAGCAGTAATGTACAAAAACTTTACAATTTTAAAATAAAATGTACCAAGTTTTAGTTGAAATTGAACTTTTTTTTTTTTTTTTTCAAAATAGACGGTTTTGAGCTCAATTCAGCCACAGCAACTAAAATAGATTGTATTTTCAGCTAAAATGGACTGGAATTCAGTTTAATGTAAAACTTTTCTTTTAGTTAAATGTACCAGGTTTTCAGTAAAACGGACAATGGTCTTTAAAATAAACCAGGTTTACAGATGTAACTCTGGCTGCAAAGTTCACCAAAATGGACCATCATTTTCAGCCAAAATGGTGTTTAGTTTTCATCTAAAGCAAATCTCATGCACACGCACACGCACGCACACACACACTGTTCAGCTAAAATTGGCAAATGTTTTTGACAAAAAAAAAAAAGTTATTCATCTTTTGGACAATCTTTGAAAGTTTAAAATTTCCATTTTTTAAAGCTAAAAACATATCAAGATTTTTATTTACATTGGACCATTTAAAAAAAAATAGCAATAATACACTAGTTTTTCATCTAAAAATTGGCTTTAAATTTACAATAAAATGGGCCAGAATGAACATGAACTTCAGAATGAACTTTGATATAAGCACTGTGAATGACTCAAGGTCACTGACGAATGGATATAAAGACCACATGAGCTGCAAGAAGATAAAGTGAGTATAATGCTTATCTCTAAAAACTGTTTCTGAGAGAAACAAACAACACAATCGAGTCAGGTCCTCGGGACGGATTCTTCTTTGTTGAATGTTTCATTTTTTATCCAAATCTTCTTGTCTGAGGAGCTGCAACAAACTCGGTCTTATAATTCAATTCAGTGTTTTCAGTTTATTTAGATGGCGCCAAGTCACAACAGAAGTCGTCTCAGGGCGCTGTACAAAAACATTCACATACATTATAAAAGCCATTTACGGTAGTAAAAGTTATCTATGTAAGGAAGCAGCAGATTGTGTTGAATCTACAGTCTCTCATCCTGAGCAAGCACAAAGGCAACAGTGGGAAGGTAAAACTCACTTTTAACAGGAAGAAACATCCAGCAGAACCAGGCTCAGGTCAAGCAGCCGTCTGCTTCGACTGGCTGGGTTTGGGAGGACAGGAAGGAGAAACAGACAAACAGAATGGCAGGTCCAGGATGGAGGCGAGCAGGTCCCCCCCTGGGGGGAAAAAAGAAAGAAAAAAAAAAACAACTATAGCTAAATAGCTAAATTTGTTGGATTCTATATTCTTTGCCATTGTTATGTGAACAGACGTTCCGGACTCTACGTCACAGACGTCATGTGGTAGGCACCCGGATTTCCAGTGACGACACACGGCGCCATGTTTAAAATCACTTTTAAATCAAATTTTCATTGATTTATCATATTGCTTGTAAAAAAAAAGAAAATAGTTGAATGAGACAACATATATATGTTGTGCCATTTTATGCAAAGTTCAAACATCATGTCAGTGGACCTTTAAGTTCAATTTAAATTCCAAATAAAAAAAAATTGCCTTTGAGATGGTGTCAGTGAAGGCTCTCAGGCCAAAACAAACAAACAAAAAATGTAATTACCCACCTTCTTAAAAAAAAAAAAAAAACTGCAGTAAGGCCTTATAAATCCCACCTTACTTCACCTTTTGCCCTTTCTTTCAATCTGTAAGAGTGGGACAGCCAACAGCCCTAAACATTTAGAGCAAGTTGACTTCAGACATGATCCATGCTGGAAGACCATCTATAGTGAAATGAAGCCTAATTATAATAAATGATTATAATTTCTCTGTGGTTTGAAGCAGTTTGGTTTCAGGTAGCCAGTCTGCTGCAGTAGCTTCACCGGGTTACCCTGGAGAGACGGCGTGCCTCCATCACGTTGCCAACCTCCTCACCCTCTGCGCCCCTCAGTTCCTCTGCTTTCATCTTCTGCGTAGCCACTTTCCCGCATCTCTTTGATTGCAGCAGAACATTTTGAAGACATCATTCTGATTACTGTCCTGTGTTTGATGCCTGTCCACTGAGAACAGCGCGGGGAATTTAATGCAGATTTATTCAGATCTTTAAGTAAAAAAAGAGTGGGGGGGTGTGGAACCACACTGTTATGACTTTTAGAGTAAGTGGACTACGCAAGTGCACGTTGTGAAATACTACACATTGCTGAAAGTAAAAATTAATGAAACCCTTTTTTCCCCCCAGTTCATGCATTTTATAATATGCAGTTGTGTTATCAGTAAAGAGATGTGCATTTGTCTTTATAGTGGTTTGATTTCTTGTTTTTTTTAATTGGTGAAAAATGCATGCTGGATTGCCAACGTGAACCAACAAAACATCTTTAGACCTTTTCTAATATAACAGTCTGAACAGTTTGCAGACAGGTTTACTCTTTTGTGTTTATTATTGAGGTTTTTTTTTTCCATTTTGTTGCTTAGAAATTCCAATTTAAACCATTTGTTTCACTGACTCGTGTCTTCACTTCAGCTTCCTCTGACATGGGGTTAAAACGAGTGTAAAATATTTTCCTTCATGTTTTTTTATAACGGTAATGAGTTTCTTGTGCAGAGAAAAAACAAACTTGTAGATTACGATCCTCAAATGGTGCCAGTAGCAGTGGGTATTTCTGCCAATGTTCTAATAGCTTCACGGATTAATGAACAGTTGCAGCTAAAACATGATGCCTGAGGGGCCATTTTTACCTAAGGACAGCAGGACGGTTGAATATCGGTCTGTAGCAAGGCAGGATCACAAAACAGGTTCCAGCAACAAGAATCACAATAGTATTTTGATTTATTGTTGTAAAATGCTAAACATAGTTGAATGTGCAGGGTATCTTAAATATCCTGTAACAATTTGAAGTTATGCTCCTTCAATCGGTAGCATTTCCAACTGGAGCTGTCCAATGCCAAACCAGCTGTTAATTAATCCTAATATGGGTGGAGAAAGATTTTTTTCCACCATATTTTTCTATTTTTACTGGTCAATGAATGATAAAAGATAGTAAACACATTTTTTTATTTTTTGTTGTTAAATCCTTTATTCACTATTGCTCTGCACAGATTTCTCCTGCATGTGAGAACATTGTTCAGAGTTAACTTGAGGTTGTGCTTCAAGAGTGGATTAAATGGACTTTTGTTTTTTTTAGATGAATTGACTGTATTGATCTGGTGTTGCCGTCAGCAGGATGTGTGTGGGATGTGACCTCACACTGGTGCCGGTGGCGTTCTGGCTGCAGGCGCTGGAGTTTATTATGGTCACTCTGGACAAAGCTTCCACCCAAACACTCACGTAGTATGTGAGAAATGAGTCTCACTCATTTATAGGGGCTGGTGTCTATTCCAGGAGTTAACAGGAGAAAGAAGGGTGCAGATTGCCATTATATGGCAGGGCAAACGCATAAGATTAACATCTATGCATACAAACGCTCTCACCAAAGGTCAATTTAAAATCACCATTTAACCCAAGGCCCTTCACACAGAACGTGGACCCTGCAACACTCCACAGTGCACTTGACCTATTAGAATGTGGCTGAAGCTCAACAAATTAAAAAAAAGGCAGTGTAAAAGCAGTTCCGACTGTTAGACAGGAATTTCATAAATTGAACATATTGCTGTTTTGTAACTAAGCAATGTGGCTGCGTTCATATTTTACGTTAAGCTTTTAGACAGATACGCAGCTCTGGTCCTTCATAAAACAAAGAGAAAATAGATGCACGAGGTATTTATGTGCATTTCATCATTGCTGTCTGCACTTCTTTGACTCCTGGCCTCAGTCTCTACACTTCCTTAGTCTTTACTTCTTCCATTTTTGAGCTTTTGTTTTCAGTGAGATGGAGATTGATACAGGAACTTTAAGCATGGATGTAGTTGCTCTGTATCAGGGAGGGACACTGCACAACTACAGTGGACCAAACTGGAATTCAAACTAATCAATGAAAATGGATCCCAGATAACCATCCATCCATCCATTATCTTTACCCGCTTCTTCCATTTTGGGTCACGGGGGTCGCTGGTGCCCATGTCCAGCAATCGCTGTGCGAGGGGCGGGGTACACCCTGGACTGGTCTCCAGTCCATCACAGGGACATAGAGACAAACAACCATTCATTCCCTCACTCATGCTTAGGGACAATTTAGAGTCACCAATCAGCCTAACATGCATGTTTTTGGTCTGTGGGAGGAAACTGAAGTAAATATTCAAACTCCACCCAGGTAGGGCCTCGGACTGGGATTTGAACTGGGGACCTGTTCACTGAGAGGCAGCAGCTCTACCAGTTGCACCACCGTGCTGCCCCAGATAACCATAACTGACTATTTAAATAATTTTTTATTATTAATTACAAACTAAAAACAAACCTCAAACCTATTTTCATGAAGGTGGGACTCGGGACGCTACACCATAAAGATCAAACTGGGCAGGAAGGTAAAGACAAAAACATTTGTCTTTGACAGAAACAGTTTTCCCAATAGTTAAGTAAAGAACTCTCCTTGCAAATCATGCCAGATATATATTGTTTCATTCATTCATCCAAACTTTATTTAGACAGGTTAATCCCACTGAGCCTCGGGGACTCATTTACAAGAGAGACCTGATTTCTTTAACAATGAGTGATGACAACAGTGGATAACAACAGACAAACAATCATAAAAAGGCATACAGCTTTTTAAAACAAATTAAAATGGCAACCAAAAGGACAGTCAAAAGGGGAAAGTAACGACAAAAAACGAAAACAAAGCTAGTTTACAAGGCTGTGTAGAAAGACAAAAACAGGAACATGTCTGCACTGGTTCATGTCAGGAACTTAGATGTTTAAAGCCACTTAGAGAGAGGTCAAGGTCGAGAGCTTCAGATCTTTTCGCAAGATATTCCAGGAAACGGGAGTGGAGTAGGAGAAGGCTCTTTAGCCTAGTTCAGTCCTGATTGAGGCATGATGGGTGCATCACTTCACCTTCCTCTCTTCTTACCCTGATGCACCCATCACTCTGGAACAGGGTAAATCTGGACTCATCAGACCACATGACCTTCTTCCATTGCTCCTGAGTCCGATCTTTATGCTCCCTAGCAAACTGAAGCCTTTTTTTCAGTTTGCTTCACTGATTAGTGGTTTTCTTAAGGCTACACAGCTGTTCAGTCCCAATTCCTTGAGTTCCCTTCACATTGTGTGTGTGGAAATGCTCTTACTTTTACGATTAAACATAGCCCTGAGTGCTGCTGTTGTTTTTCTTCAATTTGATTTCACCAAACGTTTAAGTGATCGACGATTATGATCATTCAGGATTTTTTCCCGGCCACATTTCTCCCTTGAAGACGATGGGTCTCCAGTATCCTTCCAGTTTTTAATAATGCGTTGGACAGCTCTTAACCCAATTTTAGTAGTTTCTGCAATCTCCTCAGCTGTTTTCTCTGCTTGATTCATGATGAGACTGATATCTTTTCCACGACCACGCAATGTCTTTCAACATGATTGTTTAAGAAATGAGAAGCAACTCATTGCACCAGTTGGGGTTAAGTAACTTGTTGCCAGCTGAATAATAATTGCCATGCAGTAATTATCCAAGAGGAGACTCGTACCTATTTGCTTAGTTAAATCTGAGTGGAGACTTTTTTTTTTTTTTTTTGGTCAGGCAGAGTATTCTAACAGGCTGTATACTGTCTTTTAAAAAAGACATCTGAAATAGACATAAGCTCTAAAGAAGATGGCATCCCATGACAGAAGCTCCTTCCAACCTCAGACTACTCGATTACTATGCCTGAAATTAAAAACAACTGTTTCCATCTTCTGGGCACACAGACCTATTCCGACTACTCTGTGACCACTTTAGGTTGGGTTTTCATCTCGTCTCCTAATGAAGGGTTCTGTTTGGACCACCTGCGCTCGTTGTCTGAACAAGTGGAGCTCTGCATGGTGGATGGAGCACATGTGGCACTGGAAGCGACATCCTGAGACTGAGTAGTACTTCAACAGGCAAAGACATTGTCCTGGTCCATGCTGCGGCCACAGGCATTATGTAAGAGATTAGTTTATAGAATGACACAAAGATGCCAACTCATTTGTACCTGTTGTACAAATGACAAATAGTTGATTTCTGGACAGATAGAGGTATGTGGCAGTGTTGTATATCATAGCTACCAATGGTGTTGTAGTTTGAAGAGCTGCAACACAATCATCATATACCTGTTCAACCCCTGACTAGTTCCTGGCCTGAAACAGACTATTAAATCTAATCTCTCCTTGTTCAACATTCTCATTCCCTTCACCTCATTTGTTGGATGAGAATGCTTGAAAGATCCAAAACATAAACGGGGTGTTGTTTTTTTCAGTTGTGTAGGACCCTTTAATTGATTTGACATAAGGGTGGACTTTGAGAGATCTGTACGTCCTGTAAAAGCTGGCTGAGTATAAAAACAGCTCGTAGGAAGGCTTGCCAAGTGTGCGAGTGCTTCGTTCCTTTTTAGTCTAGACTAATTTTTGAAAATATAATGTGAAGACTGAAGAAACGAAGTCTAATTCGAAGCGTTCAACTCTTCAGGAAGCTACTGGCCTGATTGCTGCTGGAAGACTTCACGGTAAGAAAATATCTGTTTTGTGTATTAGTGTATAATAGTTGGACTTTTTTTTTCTTTATTGATGGCCTCCCTTCTCCCCTTACAGCCATCCTCTCCACACCATTATTATGAAATGTTTATTCTAGTAATTATCTGGTGGAGTTTTTTTTTTTAAATAATAGGATAGAGAAAGAAAGGAAAGACAGAAAGTAAGACTACAAATTATAAGAAATATACACAAAGAGGGCAGAAGGCAAAACACCCGACCACTGTCTGTATACCTGCAAAGAACATGACAAAGCACAACAACAAAATACATATGTATAAAGAACTTAGAATATTCATGGCTTTGCAGTACATTTCTATATACTGTACATACATACATATATATATACAGGTAGTCCTCGACTTAAGGTGCCCTCGACTTACAGCAACTCGGACTTAGGAACGGGTGTGCGGCGCAGTATAATGAGTTCCGACTTACGTTAAGATTCGAGTTACGAACGTTACGAAATATATATATATATATATATATATATATATATATATATATATACC
>JARVGS010000002.1:6917301-6931157 GCA_031762315.1 Hypsolebias antenori
GTGTTATACATTAAATATAAGTTTCAAACAAAACAGATAAAAACTTTATACATTTTATATATATCTTTTCCGTATGGGTGACAGTGTAACAAAACTCACGTTAAGTTGTTTCTGTTGGCACGTTTTCCAAGAAGCCTCTCACAAAATTCACTCCTCTTTTTAGATCCTGGTTCTGTCAGTTTTTTTTATTATTTTCTTCATCACCTTTCAGAAAACCAAAGAGAAGACACTTTGGCAGACATGAAAAAGTATTTCTTGAGGGGGAAAAAATAATTTTCTAAAAGTCACAGGCAGTTATCTGACAATGGAATGGTTAATTCCCAGTCCTGCTCATGACACCTAATATTAATTTGATGTAGCACAGAGAGGTGTCTTGTTTTTTAAATTACAGTATTGTTTGCCTCTATCCACTCTTAATGAATAAAACTCTCACTGAGCCACACCTTACATACTGTAATGTTACACGGTGCAATACTTACCCTAGTTATCTTAAGAAACGTGAAAGTCTTCAAAGATGATAATAAGCGCTGTGTCATGGTCTGAGTATAACACCCCACATCCTGTCTATTTTATAATTTTGGTCTTCTTCGGCTAACAGAATTGAATGTGTTTCAGTGACGTTTCAAATTGTAAATAAACTTATAATAGATTAACAGAGCTCGTTCCAATCAGTGGTCCACAATATCCTTATAAAACTAGGAAAAAAGCATATTGTCTGCACTAAATATAGAAGACAAAATAGCTAGTCAAACTTTTTCTGGGAGGGGCCCACAGATTTGGAACGAGCTTGATGAGAGTTTAAAAGAGTTGAAATTCATCTCCACCTTCAATAAACAGTAAAAAAAAACCAAATTGCTCTGTTTATATACTTGAGATCACTTGTAGGGCCTGTAACTGATTGATCAGAGGTAACAGCATCTGTTTTTATATAGAATTTGTATGAGGACTGATGTTTTATTCTGTTATTTTAATATGCTATAAATTGTATGTAATATGTACCCAGGCTCTCTCTATAAGCTTTAAATAGCTTTTTGGAGACCTGATTTACACACTGTTGTCTTGCAGTTATGTCATACTGTATGTATTTTGATTCTTTTTGTGTGTGAATATACGAAAACTGAAAAGCTGTTGCCTGGAAAAGAGGGGACGTCAGTCTGTAATAAAGTTGGTTTATTGTTTTTCAGGCATCGCAAAAACATCAGCTACCAAACGGCAACCCTTCCATTAGTGGTGGACGGATTGATCCAAATATTAATAATATCAATATCAACACGGTTATTGATATAGATCAACACCAGTGTAATGATACTGATACTTTAGCTTCAGTTTCTCTCCTGTATGCACTGCTGCAGTTTCATCAAAGTTGCTCCTGTCACAGCACAGAGCGACTTTGCAAAGGCAGGCAAGGCCCACAGAGAGGATTCTGGGAATATTTATTTGAACTCGAGGCTTTGGAGGTTGTTTTGTTATTTACACTTTATTCATTATATTTTCACTAATTATTTTTGATTTGTAATTATTTGTTCAAACCCAGAAATAAATTCACTTAAGAGGAGAACTTTAGTTTTATTCCTTTACATCCTAAATATATTTGACTGTTTTATAACATTTGTTGTGGTGTGACAACTTTGCACAGTTTGTTTATTTAAGACAAAAATAATCCAGAAAAGGAGTGCAATGAAGGGATGATTTTTATTTAATTCTAACAGTTTCTGAACACAGTGTCTTAATTTATTCTTGAGTGATCATTTTGTGAACTTTGTTTAAGGAAAAAGAATACAGCCAACACAAGGTATGGGGAAAACGGTTTGGTTAGTGTTATATATACATATATCCCCCCCCCCCCCAAAAAAAAGCATTATAATAAAGCATTGTTAAATTTTAATTAAAAACTTTGCCTAATTCTATCCTGGGTTTTAGCTAATACTTTGTAAATGATCCGAAGGAAAGACTTAAATGTCATCAAAATTCACATTAATTATTTTAAAGTATCATATCGGTATCAGTATCGACGATATTTGACCTGTGTTTACTTGGCAGTCCAGCAGTCCACCCATATATATATATACACCCAGTCAGACCCCGCCTTCAACTCAAATTGGCCAATCACCTCAGTCTTCCAGAGCGGGATAACAAAGTTTATTATCACATGAATAATCTAAACATTAACAGTTATTTATTGGTAATGAAATGTTGAGCAAACATGTTATGTATGCAGATGCACAAATTTACAAGTCAGTATATTCTTTTAATTACTTTGGCTTTTGTCCACCAATCAAACGCCTGCGCTGGATTAGAGGCGGGCCTCCTCTTCAGCTGGAACACAAGATGGCTGCCACAGAGGACACACCCACGTGCTAACAAAAAACCATGTCAGTGCTTTGGCACCGAATGTTCACAATCCCAAACTCTGGAACTAAAATAGACTAGTTAAAGAAGAACTTAGTGCTTCTTTACAGATGCATTTATTAATTCTTTCAAATCCCATGATCTATTGTTCCTGAATTTCATTAATTTCCATTAAATGCATTGGAATGTTTTGAATACAGAAAGTAATACAATAAAGGAAGTTTTGCTCCTGCAGGCTGTATAGTGAGTGAGTGGGTGGGTGTCGGGGACCATCACTGTCTCAAGGGCTGATGAACTTGTACCGTCACTCAGATGTCAGTGGGACATATTGCCCCTATTCACATGCTCCTACCCTCAACTCAAGCACATTGGCCATACGATTACACACACACACTGGCATTCACTTACACTTTACACAGTCAGTTATACACATATTCTCTTCAGGCGCCCACATTTATCACTTTTCTTATCACAGAACTGGTGGATCCTGTTGTCTCCTGCTCTCATCTGTCCTGAGGTCTAGACGTTGTTTTTACTGTAGCTCAGACAGCTTGTGCAACCCTTCATTACTCCCACCTTTCCTATCTCTACAGAAAGGTTCAAGTACCTTCAGGACATCCAGCCAGCTCTGAGTTTCACACAAACTCCACCGTCCCACTCGTTTTGTACGCAAAAGATGCAGCACACTTTGCACCCTCTGCAGCCGTTCAAGTCTGGGAATCCTGTTAACCTCTTATCTCACTACTGGCAAAGAGATAAGACGTGCTCTTTTTCTTCATTTTGTTGCTCACTGAAGCCAAAGGAAGCCAAAGGAAGCCAAAGGAAGCCTCCGGGCGGAAGATTCCCTGATCAAGTACGTTAAATTGGATAAGACTTTAAAAAATGAATGAAAACACCAAACAAGGAAGAAATTTGAATGGTGTTGATTTATTAACTTTGTTTCCTTCAGTCGTATGAATTTTTTTCTCAAGTTGGAATCTTAACATTGCAGAATATGTTAATATATTTGGTAGTGGTACAATATACTGTATTTTTCCAACTATACGGTGCACCGAATTATAAGGTGCATTAAGCGAAACAAAACAGATAAGCAAACTTTATTCAACTCATTCACAATAACCACATAAAATCAGCTTGAGGTCAGTAAGCACAACCAGAATTAATACATAAGGCGTTAAGTCTCAGTGTGGATTTTTGAAAAACTAAAGCATTAAGTGTGTCTTACCAATATTGGAAAGCGAAGACCGATTTTACTTTATCAGTAAAATAAATAAACCAAACTTTTATTCTGAAAAATAAAAGTCAAGTTATTTTGTTTTATTTTATTTATTTCTGATTTGCTCTGAACTGGATGACTAAGAATCTACACCACTATATGGACTTATTTGGCCAGTTGGTCCCTCAACACAACTGATAACATTTCTTTAAAGAGAAGACAGGCTGTAGGCAAGCCAAACTGCCCTGTTGGCATGCACACAGCTGGATATCTCATTGACTTGAAGACTTGATGATGTGTCTATTCTTTGCTGTCATTTGTGGATTTTAAGGACGCATATTTAATTGGATTTACGATAACTGTCCTGCTTTTTGGATTCGGCTGGTTACTGGGTTTTTCTACGATCAAGGAAGTTGTTGGCAGCAAATTGGGACCCGTTCATGCTGCTTACCTTTAAGATGGCTTGGTTTATGCCTCGAGTACCCAGACTCAAATGCTTTAGGCAGAATGGATCAGATCTCTGGGATTTTTACTCAGCATGTTCCATCGGTGTGTGTGGCCATGTAATTTGGACATTTCAGAACCATTTGGACTCAACACAGGCTCAAGGTAGATGTCATTATGTTCTGCCTGTCCCTAAAACAACTTTGTATTTATCTGAATCTGGTTCCCCTGGCTGGCCTTTAAGGCCATCTTATCTGAATTTGCCTGGAGGACATGTAATGTGATGCTCACCCCCCACCACCCACCCCAACCCCCGCCCCTGAGGAATTTCCAACTGATCAACAAGAGGAAACCAATAAACATTGTGTCATCATTTTGGGACTCTTGGATTCCCATTGGACTCTTGGATTCCCATTGGCACTTTTTATTCAATTTTTTTTTTAATTAATTTTATTTTGTTTATTTTAAATGAATGAATAAATGAATTAAATAAATAAGGCTCACTGTTGATTTTTGAGAAACTTAAAGGATTTTAAGTGCGCCTTATAGTCCGAAAAATACGGTACTTTTTTAAGGCCAGTTTACACAGAGTGAAGCTTGTCTGAAAACCTTCAGAATAACACCCATGCACCAAGTTTTTTTTTTCTTTTAATCCTAATAGAAAACACACCCCTATTTAAGATTACACGTGAGAATTAGCAATAGCTTTGAAAGTTGAATATTAGTACAGTACAGTACATTGTGTAGTATTTTGTTTCAGTCAGTTTGAGTGTTTTAAAGGGGTTTCAAAAAGCTGTTAGGAGCCCAAGTTCAAGTGCCAGCGTGCTGTCATTTGTTGTTTGCATGCCTCTCTTGCCCCGTTTGTTTGTGTACCATCATTAGTCATCATTGCTCTGTTCAAATGGAGCTCTGAGCGGCCCGCTCCCCCAGCAAGACAAACCACACAGGACCAAGAGAAATCCTGTCTGGCTCAGTGCCGATGCAGAGTGATGTCATCCACATAAACACGCACACACACAGTCATACACGGTTAATGTGAAGTCACAGGGCGCCGAGGGACATATAGTCCAGCAAATACTTTGTGTGTGCGTGTGTGTGTGTCTGAGTTTATGTGTGTGTTATATGTGTGGGTGAACATGTGCAAAGAAATTATCATACATGAGTGGTGTTTTTTTTTTGTTTTTGTTTGTTTTACTTACTTGCTCTGCTATTTTCTTCTTCATAATTAATAATAAAAATGAAAATGAAACTTTTGCGAACATTTGGGAGAGACAGAGGCGGCGTTTTTGTTTCAGGTTACCTTGTAGGGACCCATTTTACAAAAAAAAATCGTGCATTGTGGGTGCAGTCTACATTTTTGTAGTGGGTATAGTGTGCTTAGAACCCAAAGTACAGTACACCGGTTAGTACAATGTATAATCGTCAATATTTTTTGATGTGCAAGCATACTGAACATATCGCTGATGCTTTCATTTGAATAAATGAACTAGAAATGGTGTACAACGGTTGGCTTTGTATTACAAACATGTTATAGAATTTATGAATGAATGAACTTTATTTAAAAAGGGACAATGTACAACTCCAACATAAATGTCACCATTTGATGCGCTGTACCAGATTATAGCAAAAGCTAATTTGCATCTGCAGTCCCTTGACTATATTATATTATAAAACAATATCAAGGTGAAATATGTTCAAGTATTAGTAGTAAGTACAGAAATATTAATTATCTAAAAAAACATGTTGAGCCAACTCAATGTGTCTTTAAAATGTTCCACATGTGTTTATTATGACACAAGCCCATGTCACGTATCATTGCCAATGATACGTGACATGGTCTTGTGTCAGCGGGCACTTTTAAGTGGGTATACTGAAATTCCCAAGATTTTCCAGTGGGTATACTCCTCTGTATATCTGTGTATCACATAGACTACACCACTGAACCGCTCATTATGGGGACCAAAGCCAGGTCCCCATAAGGAGAAGTGTTGTTGGGGGGGTTAGGTTTAGGTATAACGTGTGTATTGTGGATGGTTTAGTGTTAGGCATGTACTAGTTATGGTTAGGTTTAGGGTAAGGGTCAGGGTTAGGCTATAGAAAATGAATGGAAGTCAATGCAAAGTCCCCAAAAAGCATACGTTTACAAGAACGCGCGTGTGTGTGTGAGGGGTTAGAACATCAAGTGCACCTGTGCATTTAGCTGGCAGCATGTTGCGTAACAGTGTTTCCTTCCTCTTATGGATTTACATTAGTAGCAGCTCGGTAGCAGAGCGCCGTGGCTCGTCCTGCCGTCACACATCCTCCACTTTTGTCGGCGGGCGCCTTATCGTACGTGGCATGATGTCTGTGGAGGCTTTCCCATTTACACACTCTGCTGCACGGTGCACACACGCATATTGATGCACACCTGACACACCGAAGGTACCGTGTTACGGGCAGCAAATAAAGCTTGATGAATTGCTCTCTGGAGAGGCAAGACGATTATATGGTCTGCGTGTTGTCGCTGCTGCTTGTGGATTTGGATAAGTGGCTCACCCTGCACGGTTTGGTCAAACGCTACAGCTTTAAAAGCATGTTCAGCTTTTCTATGTTTTTAATGCTTCATTTAAGTAACACCCATTACTCAGAAAAATGTGTTTTGAATCCATGTACATTTCTTTCAAATTGTTTATATGTTTTAGATGAAGTTAAATGGAAGCCTTTGTCACACCACATTAGCCATGTTAAATAGATTAAGGGATATTGGTTTACTCTTTGGCTGCTGGGTCTGAAAATTAACAAGTTGGGAAGTCTGAAAAGAATTAAGCGTATCAGACGTGCAGCTCAAACCTTCACTTTAATAATCACAGCCAGAGAAACACAGCCAAACACCTATCCAGGTGTTACAGATGCATTTTGAATAATTAGGACACCTGTCTTCAGGAGGAGAGTGCAGGGAAAGAAAAAAGTTGCTCTTCTGTTCGGATGTCCCTTTTTTTCATTGTGCATTTGCAAATGTTGTAGAAAAGTGATGCCAAATTGGTAGAATACCTTCTGAGTGCAGCAGTTATAAATCATTTGCAGACTCACCACTGATGTAAAATATTTAGTGACTTTCTTAAGTTTGAAGTTTTATCAAGGTTGTGTGTGAAAGCAGAAGTAGCACAAAATGCTGAGGAGCAGTTAAAACAGATGGTGAACTATAAGCCATAAAAAAAAAGTCTTCTAATTTTGTTGTGTTTTTAGATTTTTTTTTTCACATACCAAAAAGATCACAACAATATAGAAAGGTAAAACAAGGTTTTCATTTTTTTATAAGCTAAAATCTTCACTGGCCAAAGCCCCCACCTACTCTACTCCAGTTTGAATATTCTTTTAAACCTATTTTGTTTTCATGTTTAGAAACAGATCTTGACTTCAGATAAAAATAGTAAAATAACCATGCAGTTTTTATTAAATTCAGCTTATTTATACAACGCCAAATCACAAGTGAAGTTCTCTCAGGGCTTTATCACATGCATGCACCGATAGGACACTCATCAGAGCCAATGAGGGGTTCAGTGTCTTGCCCAGTGACACTTTGACATGTGACTGCTGTTGGAATCAAACCCCCAACTCTCCCATTGGAGGACGACCGCTCTGACCACTCAGCCACAGCCGCCTTGAAAGGCTGAAATGAATCCATGATTTATCTGAAAATGTGTTATTACGGTAGTTGTATTTTATCACACAAACTATAATGCATTCTGTGTCTGACACTGCAAAACGACGACTACCGGTACTGAATCATAAAATATACACAAAGATGTATAAATATAATGTAACAATGTTTACTTGAGAACTAGTTGAGAAAGTAGAATTGCTATTATTACATGCTGATGCATGAAATGAGCGCTGTAAAGCAGCTTCTCAGTGATAATGACGTGGCTTTTATTATTGCTGTGTGATGACTGATTAGCGCCTGTGACATTGATTGCTAATTTATGTTTCGGTAGCCTGTTCGTCACGATCTGCTGCCCAAATCTTCTCTTTATTTCAGGGGTTTGTTCTCATATTTTTCCTCTTATTTACAGGTATGATTTAGACTGCAAGAGCGACAACCTCTCCAAACACGTGAGTGTTCACCTGTTCAATAATCAGTGACGTATTATTTAAACGTAATAAGGCCATGTTTGCTCATTCGCTACAATGGCAGCTAGATTCAGTTCCTAATGTTAGGGTAAGAGGAACAACACAGTGATGGTGATTATAGTCATTTTAAACAGAAATTTTGTATGATCTGTTAGTGCTCAGTGAAAGTGTTGCGGTAGACTCTCAGCTACTGCCACACTGAATTTTAGGTCAATACCTGTGAAATCCCTGAGTTATGGTCATTTTGGTGTTTGCTAGGGTTGATCAGCTGTGGCGGCCAACAAGAAATGAGTTGACCTTAAATTATTATCAGTTGTAGATTCACATACAATTATTTTGTTGAGTTTCTTTAAAATTCACACGCACATGCATGCACACACAACTTTTATGCTGCTGGGAGATAAAAGTTGCTCGAATTTCTAACCAAATATTGCAATTAAGTATATTTTTATTATCAGTGCTTTATCACATTAATATGCCGATGGGACGCACATTGGAGGCAATGAGGTGTTCAGTGTCTTGCCCAGGGACACTTCAACATGTGACTGCAGTTGGAGTCGAACCCCCAACTCCTATTTGAGGACAACTGCTCTAACCACTCAGCCACAGCTGCCCCATTAAATCACAAAATCTCTGGGAAATTTACTATAACAGTACAGCAAGAACTGAACATTTTGTCTGTAACTGCAGTTAGCAAGTAGCATAATTTATTAGTGCAAACAAAAAGGTTTTTTTATTTTCTATGACAAGGGAACTGCAGCATCAACCTTTCTTAGCAATAGGAAAGGTCACACTTTAGTAGGAGTTGTAGTTCTTGTCCCTGCTGTCTAGCCCCATCTGGTGTTGTGTTTGTCTGCGTTCCACTGATCCTAGGTTTCTATCATTATAGCCTTTGTGTTTCTTTAGTATCTAGCTCCGTCTTGTGTCATGTTTATGTTTTGCATCCGCTGTCTTTTTCTTTGGCATCTGTGATTACTCACAGGTGCCTTCACTTTGTCTAATTGGTGTTTCCTGTATTTAAGCCTGTGTTTCTCTTACCCCTCATCTTGGCATTGTCTTCTGTTCACTGGTGATGACCTGTCTTTATTGTGAGTACCCTCTGATCATTCTATGTTTGTTTTGCTGCCCCGTCAGCTCTTTTACGTTGTTAATAAATTATTTATTTTATATAATCATCCTGAGTCTTAGCCTGCTCGCCTGCACCACTGGGTTCACCAGAACCAGCCATTTGTGACAGTTGTCCCTTGAAGATTTTGATCAAAACTGAATACCAACATCAAAACCTCTATCAAAGAAACTGTATCACAATTAGCATTTGTTATAAAATGCTCAGTATTCCTCCCAGTCAAAGCACATCTAGTGATTGCTTCTACAGTATGATGCCTTGTGAAGCTTACCTTAAGATCACATGTGCAGCTTTTAGTGTCTGCTCTGTGCGTGCCCTCATTGCATCATCGTCCACTGTATCAGCCAGATGTCTGAGATGGGTGTATTGTGCTCTCACTGCATTCATTATAAGTGCTGGTTGACACGTTGTTTCAAATAGTGTCTAAATTGCATTTTTCACTTGGTGCCCTTCTTAGGGTGTCAGAGTGTAAGTGATGTGGACATCCAGTTGTGCGTCACTGGGTAATGTCAATGCATTCCATCGCCACAGTGCAATATGACACATTTTTATTATGAAAAAGTCATACTGGTATTATTCAATTTCAGATTCAAGTCAACTTCATTGTCATTTCCATCACATGTGGTACATGAGGTGGAACGAAATTATGTACACAGGGTCCTAGTTACATCCAAAAATAGCAACAAAAAATTATTAAAATAAAACAGGAAATAAGGATCTAAGATATACATTGAGTTATGCTAAACTAATGCCAAACAGTATGCTAAAAGATCTAAGAAATACGCTAAACACTAATAATGTAAAACAATACGGTGTAACAACAGCAGCTCGAATATGAGTCTGTAGTGAGTAGACAGGTGTGAATGAATACAGCAGCATGACATAATCAGCAGCACAGATGAGTCACATATCACATGTTAAAGTGGAATTACAGTGATCTTTTTGTTTGTTTCTTACAGTGATTGTCCTGGTTAGGGATCCATGAGCCTCAGGGTAGAAGCTGTTTCTCAGTCTAGTGGTTCTACACTTAATGCCCCACAGCCTCCTTCCTGAGGGGAGTGGGGCAAAAAGTGTGTGTGCTGGGTGAGTGGGGTCCTTCATGATGCAGGTGGTCCTTTTCCTGCATCTGGAGATGTACAGTAGATGTCTGTGACAGTGGGGAGACTGACTCCAACAGACTTCTTTGCAGCCTTCACCACTCTCTGCAAAGCTTTTCTTTCTGCAGCTGTGCAGCCTCCATGCCACACGTTGATGCTGGAGCACAGGATGTTCTCCACTGCACACCTGTAGAAGGAGGTGAGGACTGAGCTTCCCAGACCAGCTCGTCTCAGCCATCTGAGGAAGTACAGTCGCTGATGTGCTTTCTTGATCAGGCTGATGGTGTTGTTAAAAATGATAAATAAATGTTCACTAATATTGTCCTTAGCTTAAAATTGCTTAAAAGTGCTAAACATGTTTCTTTAATCAAGTAATTTACATACCCAGTAATGCAGTGAGTCGCCTTTCTTTTTGTTACTACAGCAGGTCAGAAGGAAGGACTGTCTCTAAGTTCTTCATGTTTTTACATAGTTTCACCTGCACACTTTAAAGAGCATTGCATAGTGGGAAGTATTTGTGAGTCTTAGTTTAACTCAGCTATATCTCACTTCATCCTACATACTGGAATACATCCAGGCAACATTCAGTGTCCTTTAAAAGCTTTGGCAGTTCTTGGGAAACACAGTTTAACTTTTCCATTCCAAGGTTTTACCGATCAGGCCATGTTTTAAAACAAAATCTAGTCTATACCAGATTTTAAAATGATGCAATTGCAACCACAGATGAACAGTACCATGTGATTCTGTAAATTGTAGAACCAGTTTTAGCCCCAACATCTTGAAGTAATCCTCTTCTGTATGACCGTTTCAGTCACTCGTGGGTGTGTTGGAGTTAGAGTCCAATCTTCTTCGTGTGGTTTCTGTTTATTGAAATTGGCAGGAATTCATTTGTACACAACTCTCATAATGTCGTGCCAAAATCTTCAAAACTGGGTTGAGATTTGGACACTGACTGGCCCAATGCAATATCTTGATTCCGTGTTTGGGATGATTGTCTTTCCCATAAACCAGTTTGTGTTGAGCAGTGGTTGATGAACAAATGGCCTCACAGTTTACAGAGGAGTTCATTGTTGGCTCATGGACTGAAAAGTTGCCCAAGTCCTGTTGCTGCAAAACATGTTCATATCATCAGTCCTTCACCACTGTACTGACCGTGTCAGGCCCGTCTAGTGGCTAACTGGGAGGACCGGGACATTTCTCGGTGGGTCGGTCTGATGCATGGGCTGTAGGGCCGGTGCTCGGTCATGTCCCTGAGTTTATCACCGCTACCACTGCACCAGGGCCACCCCGCCTCCACCCAGGGCTGGCTCCGCCTCCACCCAGGGCTGGCTCCACCTCCATTGGCAGCTCTCGTTTTTTGGAGTTTTTTTTTTGTAGATGCACCCGGACGTAACACGTCGGTGCACTCAGCCATTCATGTTTGAAAGATGGAAAGTAGAAAGAGCAAGGTTGTCATGGATTAAAAAGAGGAAAGCTCTGGAAGCAGACACAGTTAAAAAGGTTAAAAATATATGATTTTAATAATAATCGGTCGTGATCTGAGGCATGAAACTCCAGGGCTGAAAATACCGTAAGTCTCACTCCAGCCCCGGTTGGTGCGAGGTGTTTATGCTGAGTTTGGTTTTTTGCCACCTTTTGTTGTTTGCTATTGTTATGTATGTCTCCCTTTTTGTCTCAAGGATGGTGTTTTATTTGTGTTTTGTTCAGCTATAAATTTGCACGGCTGTTTTTTTTTTTTTTTTTTTTTTGTTCATGGCTTCCTAATTCCACTGAAAGAACCACTTCATCCTCTGTCAGCTGTGATAAATAAGACACATTTAAATCTTGACACTCCTTTATAACAATACCCATGAATCTGGAACGGCTTTATCTTTCAGTCGTGACAGAAGTTTCGGGAGCTCTTTGCTCCACTTCTGAATGTATCCTGAGCTCCACCTCAGCATCCAGGCCTCTTTCCTATTACCCAGAAGCACTGGTGGAGTTGTTTGCCTCATCCCCAACCTCTGCGTGCCTCCAGGCTTTCACTGAGTGCTCTGAGCAATGTGAGTGCAGGAACTCAGTCTAAGCTTGAAGGCTGAGGATGCTTGGATGCGTCCTGTCGTCACTGTGAATGTGTGGGATTGTAGATCTGGCACGCGGTGATGGCTCCATTTCCTTGGCAGAGTCCATCTCCTGCAACATGACTATAACTTATATAAGAAATGAGGGTAAAGGAAAAAAATGTATATGGACCAAAGCACTGTTTTTTTCAGTGACAGTCTTTGAGGATATTTTTTTCCTCCGAGCACAGACGATGTTTTCCCTGCACCATATGGCTCACATATCTTGTGCAGATTTATGTAGCTGCAGGGAACGAAAGACCGAGATGCAACATATAGCAGAATATAAATAAAATCTGGGACTTCAGGATCACTTTTTTTTTCATTTTTAAGTTTGCTTTTTTATTATTATTATTTATTTTTTATTTTTTTACAAAATTATGTTTAATTTTTTTTTTTTTTTTTAGTAATAGGCTACTTTAAAATCCGTAATCAAGTGTGTCCAAACAGGGCAATGGCTTAGATTTGTGCAGTGAGTGTGACGTTTTGTTGTGATTTTACTGCACATTTAATTTCTGTATTAAAACTGTTGTTACCTGAAAACACATATGTTTTACCATCCAGCAACTTTTAAAAAAATCCTCTTTTCATTGCAATTTGTCCAAAACATCAGCAGTGATTTCTTCAACTCCACAGCTCCTGAATTGTTTGAAATGTATTTCTTTGCAGATCAGCTTCGTCTATTTCTCTTCCACGTGATGTTGTAACGAAGATGCTTTGAACCTACTGAGCAATTAACTTGACCTCAGATAAACCTAGCATGAATGAACAGCTTCCACATTCCACTAGTATTTTATTTTTCACTGGAGCCATGCCTGATTCTCTGAAATCTCAGAAGCTTGAACAAAACACACCAAATGTTCTGTTGTTGGCTGTAAAATGCAGTCCTGGCACGGGAAAATCTCAGGTCCCACCGCTTAGCTTTGGCAATGTCCTCACAACAATAGGAATGTTTCTGTAAGTCTTGTCTGCACAGTTGAAGCCAACGTGACCATTTGTTAGCACCTTTCTTTTACAATTCTTTGCACACATTGTATTTTTAATGCAGAAGATGCTCAAAAATCTATTTTCATGTACGTGTTTTTTTTTGTTTTGTTTTTTGTTTTTTCAATTCGACAATGAATATAAGACTGATGAAACAATAGCAAGGCAGAGTCTCACACGTGACAAAAAGCTGAAATTCGGGAATGCAGTAATTTTGACTGCTCAGATTATGTGCTCAATGTTTTATCCAAGTAACTTACAATCAAACAGAGCAGAAACAAGCTAATTAGTAAGCAAACTTAACTTCTCTAAAGATAACATATGCCACAGCATGGCAACATGTCATTCAGTCATTGGCATCAGAGTGTGTGTGTGTGTGTGTGTGTGTGTGTGTGTGTGTGTGTGTGTGTGTGTGTGTGTGTGTGTGTGTG
>JARVGS010000002.1:6966662-6979708 GCA_031762315.1 Hypsolebias antenori
TGTGTGTGTGTGTGTGTGGGTGGGGGGCGGGGGGTTAGGACGCTTGACAGAATCAGAGCTACTCTATTCACACACAGGCTTGTTGTTGTTGCTCTCTAAAATAGTAATTTCAGTCCAACCTTTATTTATACAAGGTGGTCTCGTTGAGCCTCGAGGACTCATTTACAAGAGAGACCTGTTTTTAACCAGTTTAATCAAACAACCTGTTAAAATGCACCAAAATGCACGAAATGGCATCTCTGTTATTCCAATTTTTCCGGGGGAGGACCCACGGATGAACGAAAAGAAACCGTCCAGAGGACCTGACTTGACTTTGTTGGATTTTTCTACCTGGATTATTGAGCATGAACTTTGATGTTTACAAAAGACACTTGCCTTTGTAAATGGTGAAACTGTTTTTTTCATGAAACTTCCCATAAGTCACCAAATGAATCACAATTAAAGATCCATAAACGATCCTGAGGAGCCAACGAACTCCCAAAATGCAAGGAAGGCTATAAAAAGCACATCTTGTTAGTGCTTCTTACTTTTAGGTTCATCTTCACCAGTGAAAGGGGTAAGGAGGGAGCGATGCTACCACTGCCTTCTTCCTCCACTCCTCCTGCTGTGTTCAGATTTAATAACTCTCCCTCCAATAAGTGTGATTAGAGTTCATATGTGCCATGGTTAACACTAGATTTTACGCTTGCCGCTTCACATCCCCAACTCCAACGCGCATCCAGCCTCCTCTTCCTCCTCGCATTGTGTAATCTTATTGTAAACTAAGATCTGAGAGTAATTATTTACTAGCCGTCAGACGTTCCATGCTCCTCATTTCTCAGGCAATTTAGGCCTCTGTCTAATAAAGAAAGGAAGTTATGAAACGCTGAAAAAGCCTTCCTTCATCACTCAGGCTGTAAAGTTCTCATCCCGCTCGGCGAAGATTTAATAAACAATATTGCGATGCAGATTGGCCGTTCAGCTGAGGCTTGGGGCAGAGGTGGATGTAAATGAGTCACTTTTGAGCTGTCAAGCTTTTTGGAGAAATAAATAAGTTTGAAAGTGCATGAAATTAAAAACCAGCTTCGGCTGAGGATTCATAAAGCGTGCAGATGAAATTGGACGAACCCCACCTGTCTTTGACAACGGGGATGACTTTTTCCTACCGAGCATCGATTCCGTGGAGGGTTACGTTTAACACACAGTTAATAAACTGCAGGGGCATTTCTCTGCCGCTCTGTGAGGTTGAAGACAGCAGATGGTGAATAGATTATCGCTTTTTTTCCTGCCTCTGAAGTGCTTGTTCTCTCCCTTTCCACCCTTTCCAGGCTGCATCTCTGCCCATGTCGATTATAATAGTGGGGGTCGGACCAGCAGAATTTGATGGTGAGCATGGGGAGCTTTGTGTGTGTGTGTGTGTTAATTAGTGCACAGTAATCTTTGCCTTCAACCTTTTTTCTTCTTCCTATCTCGTCTCCCACATGGTTCAAACCTTCCTTGTGCAGCTTCTTCTTTTTTTCACCCTGCTGCTTCATTTCCACCCTTATACCCTCAGAATGACATAAGGTAGAAAAGAAAATTCACAACTGCCTTTCTGGAAGTGGTTGTGTGTTTTTTTTTTTTTGTTTGTTTCTCATCTGTTTTCTAATGAGAGGACGGTCACAATTCTCACCTCTCTCCTGAGTTGTTTACAATCTACAGAGAAGCCCTCTGTGAAAGCAAGCTCACTCCCGATGAGTAACGAGCCCGTGAAGTCAACGAGATTCAACAATTATGACGCTTCTGAAGCCGCTGTGCATGGATGGCAGCATGACGTCCCTGCGGCGCTCATTGCTGGCTTTGCTAAAACACGTTCTATCATCTCTCCCCCAAGCACACAGTTTTTGTAGCTTCCAGCCCCACGGCATCACGCTCAGCCGTGCAGTCTTTTTTATCCGTCCACGTTTGTCTCTTAGGAAATGTAAGCCAGCGGCATGCAAATGACATCAGCCGATTGAAGCACAGAAGTCGTGCAGCTTATTTGTTCACTAGAGATTCAGCCATTTAAGTCTCCTGACTGATGTGCTTCCCTTCATAGAAATGATCGAGCTGGACGGGGATGAAGAGAGAATCTCATCCCAGGGACGATATGCCGAGAGGGACATTGTTCAGGTACAAAACATTCCCAAACTCTCCACTTAATGACTGTTTGTTTGCTGGAACTTGTGATTAGTGGAAAAAAATGTCCCGGTGCTTGACCCTCTTGTTCTGAGTTAGGCATTTCTTCCTCTTTCCATTGTGTCAATCTTTTTACCACCAAATGGTAGAGGAAGGCACCTTACATTTCAACTACATTACAATGCAGTCCTAAAATATAGAAGTCGTATTACCGTATTTTTTGCCATATTCGTTGCGTCGCCGTATAAGTCGCATCAGTCCAAATATGTGTATTACAGTGGAAAAATACATAAATATGTTGCTTCGCCACATAAGTCGCATCTATTATGCGTCACCACTGACCACCCGGAAACTTGGGCTGGTATTGTGCCAAAAATCGATTGGCTGCCAAATGCCGACTGCAGGAGCATGCACGGGAGGACTTTAACAAGAATTTAACAAGACTAACACTTAAAAACAATTATTTGTTTTCTCAACATTATAGCAAAGGTGTGTCCCAGTTGAACTTTTCCTTAATAAATGCGCTTTAATGGCCAAATCAGCTGCACTTCACCTGGGTGGCGCTGCAAAATGCAGCTGATTTGACGTTTGCTCCAGGAGTTCTGGAGCGAGACGAAGGTGGCTTGGTATGGCAAGCCAAATGTCTCATTAATAGCCACTTCTACCTATTAATGAGGCACTTGGCTTGCCATATTAGTCTAAGGCCCTATAGTGACTGAAAATGGTAGTGTTCAATGTTTTTCATGTCAGAATGAATGAAATCGTCAGATCTCAGCCAAAATGTGATTTATAAATATGGGGGGACACGTATAGTAGTTGCTTCGGTGTATAAGTCGCAGGATTTGCATATTTATGCAAAAAGGTGTAACTTATACAGCGAAAAATATGGTACTTCCAAACACTGGATCTTCATGCAGAAGGTGTTGTTTCATGTCTCAGTCGGCCATTTTAGTCCATTCTCTGTTATGTGCACACTATAAACTGTCCAGGTGCTTCACTTCCACCCTTCAGAGTTCAACCTTTTTATGTTCCTCCACAGGAATATTTACAGTGTAATTAACAATAAATAGTAGCACTGACTTTTTAAATCAGTTTGGAATCATTCATGTCCTCACTGTGCAGCATCAAATTATAATTCCCATCCCGTCATGTTCCAGTGCTAAATCAGAGCTGGTGTTCACTTGGCACCAGCTCTTCCAGTTTAAAGAAACTTGTCCAGGTGATATGATTTAACTTTTTTTGTGTGTGTGTGTGGTTTCTACCACTGTAACCTCTGGCACAAAAACTGGTTTTACGCCTGTGCTGGGCCAGAGCAAAGAACAGGAACTAGAGCTGAAGGAGGTCTGACAGGGACCAGCGGCAAATGTAAATGTGTGTTTTTAATGACAGTCGAGGATTCCTGGACTGATGGTCAGAGCACCGCACAGAGCTGCATTCACAATCACCGTTTTCAGTCGGATTTATAAACACTGCTCAAATCTCCATTTACTGACATTTTTTTGGGTCTTTTGAATCTCGCCAGCTGTTATTTATGTTTGTACGTATCCTGCTGAACTCCCATCTGCAGGAGCACTGACAAATATGTTTGCAGATCGGAAATGTTACAAACACCAACTGCTGTTTAAAACAGAGTTGATAAAATAAACTGAAAATTTTAAGACGTGTATGAGCAGGAACAATGACACAAACCTTGTGATCATGGTCCTTTACAGAACCACGTAATTCAACAAAAGTGGGGGGCAATAATTTCCTGTAAGAGACATTTAATGTGACGTGACGGCTTCAAGCTGGCTCTCTGATTGGCTGGAGCTAATTAAGAACTAGAGCTGTCATTTCTAACTCGGATCCAAAGCCCAGCCCAGCCCGAATTCAGGTCAGGCCATAATAATGTGCTTGATGGGTGGGCCGGGTCAGTGTCGGGCTTTTGATTGCATCTGCGGACGATCCAATTATATGGCAACATGGCTTGCCATACAATCACCAGCCACACGCAGCTATTTGACCGCCCGCTGACTGACCTTGAAAGAGGTTTTTAAAAAAAAAGTTCAGTTAAGCTTCAGATGGGACTGTAATGCCAGGCAGCGATCCTTCAAAAGCCCAAATGGACGTTCATTCAGCCGCTGCACTCAGCGGATGCGCGCGGCCGACGACCCAAACAGGTGGCATCCCAAAATATCCTCGTAGACATGTCAGAGCAGGGTCCATGTCTGAATAATGCAGAATGCAGGCAGAAGAAGAGCATTAGTGCGCTTTGACGACCATGAAAGGACAACCACCCCCTCAGCTCCCATCTTCTCTCCCTTTTATTCAGCCGCTCATGTCCGCCATTCGTTAATAACCATATAAGCAGTTAAAGCTTAATTAAAAATGTCAGTGGGGGCGGGGGGGTGGGGATTCGGGTTCGGCCCTGTAGTTACTATTAATTCGTCTGGTCGGTTTGGGTTCAGAAATTATGGCTATGGGCTGGGACTGGGTCGGGTCTGATTTTTTTTTTTTTTAACCAAATGCAACTCTATTAAGAACCATCTCCAGCCCTGGGCCAGCACTGTAACCTCTTTAGTGGAAAAGCTCTGCATGTTTTGTTCTGCCGGCTCTAATCTTTTTGCATAATACGCATAACCGTCTCTTCTTCCCTCCTTAGTTTGTTCCTTTCAGAGACTACATTGATCGGCGAGGAAACCACATCCTCAGCATGGCTCGCCTGGCTAAAGAAGTGCTAGCCGAAATCCCGGACCAGTTCCTATCCTACATGAGGACGCGTGGGATCAAACCTGGCCCCTTGCCACCCCCGTACACCTCGTGTCCTCCACCAGCCATCCATCCTCTCCACACCAGACGGGTAAGCCGAATCTGAAGGCCTTCAGCGACAGCTGGTCAGCTCTCCTGGCCTCTTCTCTTTGAGCTTCCTCTTTTTGCCAGACTCTTCGCCGGGAGCTCACGAGCACATGGTGAAACATTGCCTGCTCGCTCGTGCTGCACTTTGGGTGCGAAGGATAACCCCAGCTGGGATGCTTCCATGTTTTTAAAGGAGGGGGACTTTGTTCTTTTGAAGGTTTGCAGTGATGGATTAAGCATCACTTGGCTGTAGTAGATACGAGACGATGGGACATCTTCCAGACTGAAGGAGTCCAAACTGGGGAGGCTCTTTTTTCCACTCTCCCTCTGCTTTCTTCCTCGGTTTCTACTTCTGTTATCTTTCACAAAGATCACATCTCGATAAGGAAATGTTTACATGCGGGGGAGTTTTTTCAGGAGAAACATTTATACCGATCAATGTGAAAACCTTTCAGATTCCTATATTTTGGCTGCAGAAACAGGAGCTTGTGAATTTGTAAAAAAAAAAAAAAAAAAAAAATGAAAGAGTATACAGTACTTTTTTTTTTTTTTTTAATAAATGGAGCATGTGTTAGTTTTAGAGAAGCATGCACTGTTGTCCCACACTCAGGGCTTTGTCCCTCCCACACCCGCTCACCACCTCCGAGGACGCCATGTTCAGTTCCAAACAAACCCGCCACCTCCTGAGATCTTCCCATTTTTGACTCCGCCCACATGCCTTGACGTCAAAATAGGTGGTGCTCCCTGGGAATCTGGTTGAAGCAAATGCAGCAGGGACCTGAACCAGCCTTACAGTTTTGTCAGATTACATTCAGTGGCACCATGTTCAACGTAGATTCTGGAAATGTGGGTCTCTAAGCCCAGAAGTCAAAAACACACATCTCATTACCGAGCCTGACTCCGTACTGTGCTTTACTGTGTTGTTCTTTTTGTAAAATCACATTGTGCTTCAGAAGCAGTCTTGTTTTTGTGGTACACGTCTACCTCTCACGTATTTATGGATTGCCAATTTCTTTCTTTTCTTTATTATTTGTGAATAATAAGTGACAAGCCTGTGTTTTTCTCACCAGTCGTACAAAATGATTGCCAAACTGAAGTTTTATAATTATTACAGCACTTTGGTTGTTGCCCGATCAGGTGACTCACAACTTAGCGACACACTGTAAATACGTACACGTATAAAACAGCCAACAAACAGACTGACTGCTTCTTTTATATTTCCTGCATGGATCAAAACTGTTTTTAGAGCTTTAAAAAGCTCGAACAATCAACATCTCTTAAAGTTTAGCAACATGTAGCCAACCATCTCCTCCCAGGAATAATGTATATGTGCCAGTTAGGCCTGTCACGATAAACACTAAATCTATTAATCGCATGTTAAATGAAAATTATTGACATCATTTTCATTTGTTGCTTTATCTTTTCTTCTGTCTTCGCTTAAAGCAGCTAAGCGGAGAAGCTAAGCTACAAGCTAAGCTAACAGGCCGACCTCGGGGGAAAAAAACCTCCGTCTTGTCAATTCTCCATAATTCACGGTTGAAACCCGTGCCTTCCTGTAAGAAGTTGTTTTTCTCTGCAAAAAGAAGCTGAGAACTTGTTTACTGATTTTTTATTTATTTATTAAAAGCTTTGTGTGAAAAATGCTATGCTAAAGCGCTCAAACCACACCGAGCTTTCGCCATTTTGAGAACTGAAAACAAGGAAGGAGAGATAGCCCATGTGACATCAAGGGGCTTCTCTCTCATTTTTCTTAGAGACATGCTGCTCGCTCCCTCACTATCCATCCTTCAGTTCAAACAGTCTTATACTGAAAAAAGGTACTACATGCAAAATAAATTAATCAACATGTCTTCTTAAATTTGACAACAATTACTATTTATTGACAAATTTCAAACAATATTATCATTTATCGCAATAATTTCTGAGACAATCACCTAGCAAAATGTGTTATCGTGACAGGCCTAGTGCCAGTATCAAACACTCCTTAAGGAATTAAAGGTGGCTTTTTGCAACTATTACTTTAAATGATGTATCCAAATTGTAAAATTAGATTGATTTCAGACTGTTAAAGGATTTTAATGGAGGGTTTATGCTTTTTTATGCTACCGTGCCAGTTTTCAACTGTTTCACCAGAGTATGCAAAGGCCAGCTACAGAAATCATGTTCTACCAGGCTACAAACGTGAAAAGAGTCAAAAAAACAGAATACAGTAGTTATATTATTTGTTTTTCACATTCATTCATTCAACCTTTATTTATACAGGTAGTCTCACTGAGTCACAAGGACTCATTTTCAAGCGAGGCCTGTTTTAGACAAATGATGAGGTACACAGAGCAATTAACTGCTGCAAAATGCATGTAAAATAAAAAGCAAACAAAAGCAGAGATATAAAACAAAACTAAATCAAACTACATTATGAAATGAGGTAGAATACTAAAAACAGGAACATGTCTACATTGGTTTTTGCCATGAACTTAGTTGTTTAAAATCCCTTAGAGAGGTCAAAGTTGACAATTTCATATCTTGTTGCAAGGTGTTCCAGGTTACAGGGGTGGAATAGGAGAAGCCCCTCCTGCCGAATTCAGACTGCACTGAGGGGACGCTGCAAGTAATGATGCGTTGAGAGATCACGATGTAGCTGCACTCACGCAGTGACATGTAGGAGGAGATGTATGAAGGCAGCAGACCAAGAAGTGATTTAAAGATGAAAATGTACCAGTGAGAAAGTATTATTATTATTGTTGTTATTATTGTTGTTGTTCTGTTAAATATTATTATTATTGTTGCTTTTGTTGTTGTTGTTATGATCATTGTTGTTTTGGTTGTTAATATATTATCTCGCATCAGCTTGAAGTACAGCACATCTATGACATTCAGTGTGGTTTATCAACCGAGGGTTTTGTTTACATTGAGTACCCTCATTTTACAAATGTTTACGAAGATATCTTGAAAACTGCTGCAGTATGTTCTTCCAAACTGCATGTTTGATACAGCTCAGGACCACCTTGGTTTGAAGTTTGATCTCATAATGAGCTCCTTCATCATGTTTGTCTGACTCCATGCAGTGAGAAACAAATCCCTCTGCCTCACAGCGACATGGCTACAGTCTGATTTTCATTAAATAACCAATATGGACAAACAACCATTGAGTCCTAGAGTGTTTTATTTATTGACAAACATGATTTGTCTGAAACACCTGAAGTGTGTGAAGAGGACTCACAACCTTTAATGAGATGTTCCTCTGGCTGCCTTTGAGAACTTCCGACTCTAGAGGTCTCCATCCTTCAGCATCCCCCTCCTCCTCCTCCTCCTCCTCCTCGTTGGTGTTTCGTGTAGCGGAGGAGGAGATGAGGAGAGGCTGCCGGAGGAGGAGACAGAGAGGGGACCCGGAGACAGCACGTCCCAGAAGCAGACAGCCAGGCAGGGAAGGAGGGGTGAAAACAATGAAGAGAAAGAGCCACGTTTCTCCCCGCTCCTCTTCTGCTCCTCGGGAGGCTTAGCTGCGTGTGCACCGTCTGATGTCCTTGGACTCCTACTCTCCATGAAGACTGGTGTGCGTGCACGTGTGCGTGCGTGTGGTTCCAGGTCGCTCGTCGTGCCTGAGGTGAGCGGACTGAAGCCTGAGGCAGCGTGAGCGCAGCGCGCATTGTCTGCAGCGCCCGTGCCATTCCCAGCCGTCATGTCTGCGCTCGCACGCTCTTTGTTCCTGGGTAAGTCCTTTCCTTTGCTACACATCATCACCCACCCAGCTCCATTTCGTTCGGATTCAGGTCTGGTTCTTACACGGACCTGCTCTCTGTCATTTAGGATGATGTCAATTCGTGTTTTTGACTCCCTCTCCCCTTCTGATGTGAGGAGGCTGTCAGGGATTCCATACTGATGCTGTTGTTGAAGAGAAAAGCAGAAGTCCAGTTTATTTTAATTTCATACGCTGTTTTTTTTTTTCTTTTTAATAATCCTGGTGGATGATTTAAGAGTGAAAGAAGATAAAGTTCTCCTGACCCCTCCCTTTAAAAGTGCTGCTCACTTTGTATTGACCCAGCCTGCTTGCTGTTTGTATTGACTCTTCTCTTCAGAGAAAGGCCTGCTGTCAATCCAATTTTTGCCACCTTGTTTTTTTTTTGTCGAGAAGTTAAGCCCCGCTTGGAAGACGTTTCTTATGTTTGTCATTATCTTAATACTAGCGTGCACACTGAAATCACCCTTTGCCTCGATAAAAACGCATTAACTTTAGTGCCACTGCTAATGAATGCTCCCCGTCTAGCTGTGATAGGAGACTGTGTGGAGCCTGGAGGGGTCCCCAGGTCTGCAGCCGAAATAAGGAACGTTTTTAATCCACTCTGACCCCACAGACATGGGAGTTTGTGTCATTGAGCCAGAGGTTAAAATGATGTCCAGAGTGTGGTGTCACGCCACAGTCTTCACATCTGCAGTGAAACAGAGAACACTCCCAGTTCTGGGTGGAACGCTCTTTGAATAACAAAATGGAAGAAAAAAAGTTTGGAACCAACTCTGGTTGGAACTGAAGGATAATTTATAGCAGCTTGCCAGCAATAATTTGCTCATTTATTGCTGTTTGTGGTATTCTGCTGTGGGGAAGAATCAAAAGATTTTAGTTTTTATGCCAATAAAAGCACACTTCTTTAAAGTAAAGATATTGTATTTGCTTCTGCTTGATGTGGTGCTGAAGCCTGTAAATGATGGAGTTTATCTCCAGCTCACGTTGTTCAGATAGTTTTGGTGTGTGTGTTTGTAGAATGCACAGATACGTTCAGGTCTGCTGTGAATCTGAGGACTTTCTATTTTAGCCATCATAATACGAAAACATGCAATAAAATAGTTAAATACCATAATGATCATTGCAGTAGAGCTGCACTTTTCACACATTTACCTTTTTTTATATCAAATGCCAAACTTTGCATGTGTTTGATCATTTTAGCTAGTCGTTTAAATAGGTGCGAGCTTCCATGTTGTATTTTTTGAACAGAGTCTGAGCACTATATGGGCTTTAAGTGTCACAATCACAGTGTTGTTGCGTGACTTTTCATTTAGCCATGGAAAAATGAATATTTGAACTTACAGCAGCAAGGTAAGAACTACATGAATCAACATGAATCAGCACATGAATATTCTAAAGTGTATTTTTACTGAGATCAATGTTCCATTTATTTATCTGGGGGGTCTTAAAGCCTGGTCCATTTTGGTTTCAACTTGGGTTCATGATGTGCATCTAGATGCATTCAGTCAATGGTAATCAATCTGATTACCAAATATGCCACACCTTTGTGTTTTGTCTATTTAGTTTTGATTTATTGCAATCCTTTACAAAAGTGATAAAGCAACAATACATTTTTGATACACTGAGCATCACTAATGGACACTGTGAGAATCTGTGCTCTGTTTTTGTGTCATTTCTTTAGATGCGTGCGTTTATGTATTTGTGTTTCCTGCCTTCCCCGGTGTTTCTTCCTTCCTGATGTCAGCTTCCAACGCCAATCACCCCAGATGTTCGTCATCATGTCTCATTAGTGTCCCTTTAAATTCTGCATCTTTGTGTTTCCTCCTTGTCTGCGTGCTTTCCACAGCAGTCATGCTCTGTTTCCTTTGTGTCTCCCTGATCCAGTGTTATGTGGAAGATTTTGCTGCCATGTCAGACTTTTTTTTTGAGTTTGGGGTTAATACATAGATATCTTTTTTTTTTTTTTTTTTTATCCTTGAGCTCCCTGTGTCTGTCCCTGGGTTAGATCCAACCAGAGATCATGCTGGATACATAACTGAATGTTTGAAGTGAAAAAAGCGTACCCAGGTAAGGGTCACCAATCAGTAGGGATGGTCATCTGCCCTCAGTTTAAATGAAGACACTCTGCTCTGTGCTCTGCATCACAGTGCACATTTTAGATTTAGGTGTTTATCGCTTTTGTACTTGGTGATGTCTTGATCTAAACACGTTGATTTTTGTGACAGCAGCAACACTCACAATACAAATCCAATTAGAAAAATCACAGCATTCAAATATATGGAAAACATGTCTGGAATAATATTTTTGGTCCATTTTCCACAATATACCTGTGCCAAAAGTATTAAAAGGCTTGTTGTTGCCATGGTGAGACATTTTTCTTTGTTCGTTTTTGATATTTTTCAACATTTGCATTAATGTAATTTATTCAGCTGAAACTGATAACCTTGCATGTAGGTTTTAAAAGCAGTTGTGGCCAAAGTGCAGGACGTTTTTTCAAACTTGTGCTTAGGGTTGATTCAAGATCAGTTTCACAACAATAAGTAAAATGAAGTGCAGATTTTCTTGCAGAAGAATCAATAGTTCTCATTGTTTCGTTTCATTTGACTTTGGTCTTCCAAGCCCGGAGGCGTCCTTAAATGAATATCCGAAGGAGACGTAATAGTCACTGTTCACATTACAGATAAGTAGCGCAATTAATTGCCACAGAGAGTTCTGTAACTCCCCTCGGTAACACGGCCCAGGCGGAGGAAGAAACAGAACAAGGTCAAATAAAGAAAGTTTCTCACAAAACGGTGCAGTTGGAGATTCAGCCAGGTAAAGACCAGTGATTGATTGCTCTGTGCCTGTTCTTGTGATGGGATTAAATAATTCTGAATGAGTGAATTTTAAATTGACTGTCCAAGATGTGATAACACAGAGCGAGCCACTGGACAGAAATGTAATTGGAAAGCATGAGCTGCTTTTAAGAGATCCAAGCCTCTTGCACGAAGGCGTCTTCTGGTCACTTAAGGCTCAAACAAATTGGCTCTGTGAGCGATAGTGGCAATACAATGGGGTCTGAACATCAGAGCGTGTGCTGTTTTTGTGTGCGACTGTATAACAGTGAGAAGATGATCATGCCTTTGTGTGTGCGCGTGTTAGCATTAGATGTAGATAAAGAGAGCAGTGGCTCCGAACAGAAACTCGGTCCCCATTCTATATTTAGCATGTCTGCCGGGGAAGGCAGAGGATCTCTGAAATGTGAAGATGACAGGAGCCTCCTGAGCCAGAGGTTATGAAGTGACATCTTGATGTGCTTGTGCCTGAATCACACTCCCACACAGAGCCAGCCGGAGACTTCTGACATTCCAACCCGGAGAATTTTCCATTCTTGACGTCTAGTTACCATGCGTTCTGGCTGCCTTTTGATCTTGTCCTGTCTTACATTATTCTACAGTGTATTGTTGGCAGCCTCTATGTATATTTTCTTTTGTGAAAATATTGTATTTGTGAGTAAAATGGCAGCCATGTTTTGTTGGATTTGGACATGTCTGATATGCATTAAAGAGTTGCCATCTAAATGTAAGGGAATTTTAGTCTCAGCTATCGCCTTATGTCATGTATATTTAGGAGATATGATGCAGATAAAACACAGTCTATTTTCTCCTGTGCAAATTATACAAAACACCACAAAAAACCCAGAACCAAGTTCACTGATCATTTTAGGGTATATCCTTTGAAGTGTATTTCTGTGAAAAGGTTATGAAAAATTGGCATTTCACCTGTTGTAGAGAGCTCTTCAAACTGTCTTAGTCTGGATATTTTTATTTATTTATCAGACTGATGAGCTACCTGGTAGTCTGAATGTGTTCAAGACCAAAATGAATTAAAATACAGTAGTCCCAACCCCAAAAACGTTGCATCGATTTATCTTCAGATTATTTTATACGCTACATTACTGTCAGTTTCATGCATGGTTCTATACCAGGGCTATTCAACGTAACTGCTCAGGGGGCCACAGTTTCTGAAAGGCAACAGGTCGGAGGCCAGACATCCAGCGATTAAAATCGGTATGTAAATACTGTAAACCAAAGTTTAAAATGATCAGTTACATTTTAAATGTATTTATTTTATTGCATTCAATCATAAATGCAATAAACAGAACCCAAAACCCAAACTTAGAACCATTTTTTTTAATGAAGTGGGCCGGATTGAAGTCACCCATGAGCCAAAAATGGCCCATGGTCAATAGTTGAATAGCCCTGTTTTTATACAGTTATTTTAACAAAAACACTGATTGTATTTCTGCACTACACATGCTACAGCTGGCTGCTGCGGCTTTCACTATTTGTGCTTT
>JARVGS010000002.1:7240954-7253163 GCA_031762315.1 Hypsolebias antenori
CGCGTTTTAAATCGCAATTGCAATTTATAGAAAAAAAAAATTGCAATTAGATTATTTTCCAAAATCGTTCAGCCCTAGAAGAAACGTATTTATGGATTTTGCCTTTTTATCAAACATACTGGACTGATGCGACTTATTGTGTGGTGCAATGTTTACGGTGGAAAATATGGTATTTTTGTGAGTTGCTGCTGCCTGGTCAGATAGAGAAGGCTCTGACTTCTGTCAGGGATGATATGAAGTCCAGCTCACTGACACCCGAAAGTCTCTGCAGCCTGGACACAGCTGTATCTTCTGAGATCCTTCAGCCCCTCTTCCCATCTGTGAAGCCTTTTCTGTGTACAGGTGTGCTCCCCCACCCTCTCCATCACTCACTCTCCCATCTCTGCATGTCTCTGAACGTGGTCCTGCCACACTTTCTCCTTCTCTTCCCGTCTTCTTCTGACTCCCCCTTCTGTCCCAGAAGAACCAGCCCCTATGCATATTTTAGCCCCTCTCCTCTCTTCCTCTCTCCTCTGCATCTCCCCAGTGTCCCATAAATAGTGCAGACGTAAGCTAGTAAATAAGAGATGTTTCTCTCTCTCTCTCTCTTTCTGTGTAAATAAGAAATGTGGTCCTGATCGCACAGGTCCTTTTGGATCTCTGCTCTACTCCCAGACTTTACAGAAGATACAGTCTTAGTTTTGCTTTTGTTGACGCTCTTCTTTCTATCTGCTTTTTTGTTTGTTTGTTTATTTTCTTGTCAGTTACCCAGACTATAGCATAAGTTTTGCACATATTTTATGTTGGAATCATTAAAGATGCTTTCTATCAACAAAACCCTATGTTTGCATTTATGAAACATTAGAGAAACATGTAATAAGTAAGATTTTAAGATGCAAATAATATCAGTACTGCATCAGCAGTACCCCTTGTTAAATCACTTCTCTGACTCATCATCTTTATGTCCAAGATCTGAGACAGGCACTTCTGCAGGTTCTGCTATAACATTTCTACTTTGTACGAATCACCACCTCTTTCATAAATTTCAACACAAACCTTCTACCAGTGTATAGGAGTTAAATGTGCACATGCAAAAAGAAAAGGAACAGTCCCATGATTCTATTCAATCCTGCAGTGACGTCATCGGTCAGTGGAAGGAATACTTCTCGGACCTTTGTAACCCACTCACTTTTAGTGCTTGCAGCCATTTTTTTCAATCTTATATTTTCACTTTGTCCACCGTTTTGGGACTGTGTGTGAAATCTCGTGAGATTTTGTTGGATTTGAGTTTTATAGAAAAAAAACATGGCGGCTCCCATCGTTTGAGAGAGCACTTGTATGAGCATTCCAGATCTCTCTTGTAAATGAGTCCTCGAGGCTCAAATAAAGGTTGAATGAATGTGTATGACTGGGAAAGTTCAGAGTTGCTGCAGGTGGGCATTAAACTATTTTAACTCATTTATTATTTTTTGCTGTCATATAATTACTGGTATGCTTTTCAGCTTTTAGATGTCTATTCTGTGAGAAACTGCTGTACTTTGTGCTTAAAGGCTGGAAATGAATTGGCCAGGCTTCCTATGATGGTGCCCTACCACTAGGCCTAAAGAACCCAGAGTCTGAATAATTGGACCGGTTTTGTGCAGTAGGAGGCGCTGTAGCCTGCTCACTCCACACACACAAGAAGCTTTACATATACTAAAGTCCCCTCCATAAAGACTTACTGTATTTAGTCTTTATTGACTTATTGAACTGTTTGACCCCTTGAACTTATCTGGACTACTGCCCTGGTTTTGGTCTCTCTTAATACCAGCATTTGGATTTAGGAGATCTGTTCATCTATATATTGAAAGATTTAGTGTTTATTGACATAATGAACCAGTTCATACATTGGTGACATAGGTTTTTTTTGGTACATATTGTAAATAACTTCCCAACTTTAATACAAATCACCATATGCAGAGTTTTACTGTTTCCTGTGTGTTCTTAAATGAAACCAGAATCCTTCATTTGCCAAAACTTAGAATCTTCTGATAACTAGCCTACCATTTCTGCTGAGTGATCACCACTTTACCTTATCATTAGCATCTGCATGATAAATGCTACACCTTCTCAATCCCACCAACAGGAAGAAACTGAGTCGGGGGACTTTGGGGTTGATCTGTATCATGGCTGAGGTTGCCGAGGTACTTCAAAAGCTCCATGGCGGTGGAAAAGCTCAGTCCTGATTTCCTTAAGGCTCTGGATGTTGCTGGGCTGTCTTGGTTGGTTGACACAACTTTGCGTCATCGTATTGACATCAGGGGCAGTGTCACTGGATTGGCAGACTGGGGTGGTGGTTCCCCACTTCAAAAAGGGGTGTGCTGTAATTATAGGGACATCACTCGCGTTAGCCTCCCTGATAAGGTCTATTCATGGGTAGTGGAGAAGTGAGTCAGATTGTTGGTTGAACCTCAGATCCAGGAGAAACAATGCTGGTTCTGTCCTGGCCGTGGAACAAGGAACTACTGTAGCTCTTTACCCTCTCTAGGGTCCTTCAGGGGTTATGGGAGTTTGCCCATCCAGTGTACATGCGTGTTGTGGACTTGGAGAAGGCATTTGACAGTGTTCCTTGAGATACACTGAGGGGTTGCTCCAAGACTATGGGATTGAGGGTTCATTGTTACAGGGCTTTCAGTCCTCCTGATACAAGTAGTTTGAGAATTTGGTTCCCATTCCTGGCAGTAAGTCAGACCCCATCAGGGTGGGAGTTGGACTCTGTCAGGGCTGCTCTTTGTCTCCGATTCGGTTCTTTTATGGACAGAATTTCTCTGTGCATCCAGGGAGCAGAGAGAGTTTGGTTTGGTGGCCTCAGAATTCCATCTCTGCTATTTGCAGATGATGTGGTCCTGCTGGAGTCATCTATCTTCAGCTCTCGTAGAAGTGGTTCACAGCTGAGTGTGACCAGGCTCGGATGAGAATCAGCACCTCCAAATCTGAGGTCTTGGTTCTCAGTCAGAAAAGGGTAGATTGCTCTCTTCTGGTCAAGGGAGAGGTTCTGCCTCAAGTGGAGGGGTTCAAGTGCCTTGGGACCTATGGATGGATCAATGAATGGACAATAGATGACTGGATGGATGATGGAGGGATGAATGATGGATCACTGGATTGGATAGATAGATGGATGGATGAATGGATCATGGATGGATGGATGGATGAAAGGATAATGGTTGGATGGATGGATCATGGATGGATGGAGGGATGGACAGATGATGTATGGATTGCTGGATTGGATAGATGGATGGATGAATGGATGATGGATGGATGGATGATGGATGGATGACATGCTCTGCTGCATTGTAAACATGATATGTTGTCCATGTGTTAATCTGTTTCCTCTGACAGAACTCTGTGGTTCTGGACCGGTTCTTGTAGTTTTATTTTATTTAGTTTTTATGTTTTCGTCACTCGGTCATCATGTCTGCTCTGACACTCACATCAGAATCTTTCTCCTGTCCAAGTGGGCCAGCGGTGTTGTGCTGAACGTGGTGAAGGATGCATTTGCTCCGAGGTGTGGTCACTTCCTGGTTTTTGTGACATCATTCAGTAGGAAGCAGAGCTGCTGGAGGTCCTGGAGGGGTTTGTTTGCGTGGTCTCTTCATGCTGGGAGTGTATTTTGGGTTGTGTTTACCGGTCTGGACCTGGCTGGGTCGTCCAGGAGCAGCAGGAGAGGGGAACTTCCTGTGGGAGGAACAGGATGTGGCCTGAGAGCGTCGCTCAGTGAGGGGCAGGGAGACGAGTATAAAGGAAGATTTCTAAAGACAATTCATTGTTTTGGTTTTTAAACAATAGAAAGAAAATGTGAAATGTTGGAAATAAAAAGCAGACAGAGACAAATATGAGACTCTGAGGGGGGTGTGGGGGCAGGGACTCCATCCCCGAGGGAAGTCGAGGGCAGGGGTGCATTTATTTTTGATCTGCTCCTGAGGCAGCATCCTGTCCTGGATGGGTGGGGCTAAAGGCAAGCCAGGAAGCAGAGAAAGAGAACTGAGACCCTCCATCTGCTGGTCCCAAAGCCACAAACACACAAACAGAACCATGCTGCTGGATCCAGTCCAACTCTGACTCACACACACACACACACACACACACACACACACACACACACACACACACACACCGTGAGTCCAGCAGCGTGGCTCACTCCTGCTTCGTAAAGAGACTTGGCTCCTATGATTTGAAGGTTTAGTTACATCATCACACAGCAGCTGATCGTGCACGGGCCGTGCCCTCATGCAACGAAATACCTGTCGAGGAACCTCAGCATGCAGCGCGTGCACACACACACACACACACACACACACAGACCCTTGTGCATTATTAAAGGTGACAGTGATAACAGCCAGCAGAGAGAAGCAGGACAAACCAAATTAGATTTTCTCTTATTTTTATGTTTTGTTTTCTTCTTTCATCCTCCGCCCTTTCACCACAAGACTGTGTGTGTGTGTGTGCGTGTGTGTGTGTGTGTGTGCGTCCGTGCTTGTGTGTGTGCATGTGTGTGTTTTGCTGTGAGGAATGCGACAGGGCCATATTTCCCAGGAGTCTGAGGCTCTGCAGGCTTTAGCTTCGCTCTATAAGCAGTTTAGGAAAAACAATGACAGTCACCAAACACACACAGACACACACAGACACACACAGACACACACGTCTGGGTGAAGAAAACAGGCTTCATGTTTTCATGTGTTTTAAAAGTTTAGCAGAAAATAATTGTCGTCCTTTTTATTTCTGATCTTGATCACTGAGGAATTTTGAGTTTTTAGAAAATGTTAAAAACTTTATTCATGTCAAATCCAAAAAGTGAGAGTTGTTGGGCCAACAAGAATAATTTTGCTAAAACAAAATTATTAGATTTTGTTATTCGGAGTTGGTGTTTGTTTGTTTGTTTGTTTGTTTGTTTGTTTTTGGCAGTTCAAAGTACTGTTTGATAGATGGAAAGAAAACAGGTTGAAGTGACACCAGATTTTTGGTGGGCAAAATTATTTTAACTCAAGTAGCTGAGGTGTTTCCACAGGAACAAAGAGCAATATTTTATGAGTTAAATAAAAATGGAAATGATTGAAGATGCACATTATTAAACACTATTAAAGCAACAACAGCCCCGCCAATAACAACAACACCTAAAACAACAACAACAACAACCAAAATAACAGGAACAATTATACCAACAACAATAATAATAATACCAACATCCACACCATCAACAACAATAACAACAACACCTGTTGCAGCAACACAACAACGTAATCAACAGCAACAGCACAACAACAATAATACCACCAACAACAATTACAACACCTGCTACAGCAGCACAACAACACCATCAACAACAACTACAACAGCAACAACAACAGTAATAATACCAACAACACTATCAACAACAATAACAACACCTGCTACAGCAACACAACAACATAATCAACAGCAACAACAATAATAATAATATCAACAACAACACCTAAACAACAAAAACACAATCAACAACAACAACATCAATAACAATAACACCAAAACCAACAATAAAAACAACAATGCCTGCTACAACAAAACAACAATATCAACAACACCTACTAAAACAGCAATAACACCTACTCCAACAATGACAACAACATTAACAACACCTACAGCAACAAAACAACAAGAACAACTACACCAACAACAATTATACCACCAGCAACAACATGAACAAAAACAACAATTAAAATGTCACCACCAACAACAACAGCACCACCAAAAACAACATTAACAGCAACACCACCACCAACAACAACAACAACAAAATAACAATACCAACAACAACACCTACAACAACAATGACAATAACAACACATACAAGAACAATGAGAACAACAACAACACCTACTACAACAACAATGGTAACAACAACAACAACATCAACAACAACACCTACAAGAACAATGACAACAACAACACCATCAACAACAATAACAATAACACCAAAACCAACAATAACAACAAAACCTGCTACAACAAAACTATAATACCAACAACACCTACTAAAACAGCAATAACACCTATTACAATAACAATGACACCACCAACAACAACATTAACACCAACAACAACAACACCTGCTACAACAACACAATAACAATACCAACAACAACACCTACAACAGCAATGATAACAACAACAACATCAACAACAACACCTACGAGAACAATGTGAACAACAACAATGACAACAACAACACCTATGAGAACAATGAGAACAACAACACCTACTAGAACAATAACAACAACAACAACACCTTGTAGCCAGGTCTCTCTTGTAAATGAGTCCTCGAGGCTCAATGAGATTAACCTGCCTAAATGAAGGTTGAATGACACCTACTTCAAAGTACAACACACGCCACTTCTCTCCATGATCAGATGTAGAGGAAAGAGTCTGACGTCTTGTGGCAGTCAGAGGAACCTCTGGAAGCTGAAGACATGGAGAAAAATGGAAAGACGTGAGGAGGAGGAGGGTTTGGATCATAATGGAGTCAGTGACCCTCCAGTGAGTTGTCCCTACACTTTAACACCCAGAGAACCGGAGCATCCGTTAATTTCCTTCATTTGCTCTGGTGTTTGTGTGGAAGCCTGCATGTGTCTTCTCCTCTGGACCAGCGCGCTCGGCCTCTGAAGCCTCGCCACAAACACAAACACCAGTGGGCTTCAACAAAACATGGGCAGCAAGATAAGCACCGCAGAATGACAAAGAAGTCTTTATCAACCCCAAACCACGAATAATCCGCCCCATCCACGTCCCCGTCCACCCATCCTCTGTTCATCCCCCTGTCTCCCATCCTCTCTGCTTTAGTTTGGCCCTTTTTTCTTGCCGTAGAGAGGGCATATCTGCAAGAGACAGCGATTAATCTGAGAAAGCTGCTTTTAGAGGATGGGGGGCTGATTGGGAAGCTCTGGTTAGGACTAATGTGTTTGTGAAGAAGCACTGAGAGAATCTGTTTTAAAATTTTATTGTGACAAAAAAAAAAGACAAAAGGAGAGAGTCTGTCTGGGAAACGATTTCCTGTTCAAATGAATGATTCAGTGGGATGACTCTCATCTCAGATCAAAAGTTCCCTGTTCAGAGGAATGATTCCCATCTCAGATCACTGTCAAAGGAATGATTGAGGAATGATTCCCTGTTCAAAGGAATGATTGAGGAATGATTCCCTGTTCAAAGGAATGATTCAGAGAAATGATTCACTGTCAAAGGAATGATTCAGATGACTGATTCCCTGTTCAAAAGAATGATTCCTGTTCAGAGGAATTATTTCCATCTCAGAGAAAGGGTTCCCTGTTCAAATGAATGATTCAGATGACTGATGACCATCTCAGATAAATGATTCACTGTCAAAGGAATGATTCAAAGGAATGATTCCCTGTTCAAAGGAATGATTCAGAGAAATTATTCACTGTCAAAGGAATGATTCAGAGGAATGATTCCCTGTTCAAATAAATGATTCAGAGGTCTGATTCCTGTCTCAGAGTGATGCTTCACTATCAAAGGAATGATTCAGATGAATGATTTCCTGTTCAAATGAACGATTCAGAGAAATGATTCACTGTCAAAGGAATGATTCAGATGAATGATTCACTGTTCAAAGGACTGATTCAGAGAAATGGTTCCGTGGTCAGAGGAACTGCTCAGAGTTCATGGTGCAACAGCCCATTTCTCATCAGAAAGTTCAGGTTCTCTGACACGTGAAGCAGACCTTGTTAGTCCAGTTACCCCCCCTCCCTCTCTAAAAGTTCACTGTATTATAATGAAAAACCAAAATTTTTTTACTTTAAAGTAAACAGAAATATATTAAATTAAACTTGATTTTATTGACTTATTGAATTAAATTATTCATAAATTAATTGAATCAAACTTGAATAAATGAGCTAAAGGTTTAGCTGAGGAGTTACAAATAAACAGAGGTGGTTTCAGGTGTGTGTGTGTGTGTGTGTGTGTGTGTGTGTGTGTGTGTGTGTGTGTGTGTGTGTGTGTGTGTGTGTGTGTGTGTGTATGGGTTTTTTTTATTTCCCCAGATAATTTCCACTTCTATGTTCTCATTTTTGTTTATTCAAACCTAATTCAGCAAATATGTGTTATTTCTGTCTTTTGCTAATTTAAAATTATTCTTCCATTTCAGCTACATTTCAGCATGTTTTTGGAGTTCATTTCATCTGTTTTTCAGCAAGTTCTTCTGCAATAACTATTTGCACTGCGTTTTAACTGGAAATGTAATGCCTCTTGTTTACATTGTGTTAATTTGTTTTATATGCAGTATATTATCTGAATATCCTAGGAAAACAAATAATAAGATAAGAATACGCATTAATCCTGTTTGATCAAAGTACCTGTACTTGAATGTGTTTATATTGAAAGTAAATACTTGCTGACTCATGCTGTGTATGCTACTCCTACTGATTACGCAGCCTTTCTCCCCCTCAGAGCCGGGACAGTTTACAGCATTAAGATGTTGCTTGAGCAGGAGTGTGCGTTTGTGAACTACATCCGAATGGAAGACTGTGAGAGAGCCATCCAGTGCATTGATGTATGAATTTCCAAGTCATATTGTGAAACAGATGATAGGGTCATGGAATGGAGGAATGAGCGGTGCCCGGGTCTGCTGTTGGTAAAAGTATATTTCTCCTTCAGGGAATGGTCATGGAGGGAGCTCCACTAACCGTACGGTATCCATATAAATTTCAGATGGGACTCAACAGATCCGGCTCTGGTGCCGCCAACCCTATTCCAAATCCTGGGTAAGACGGGTCTTCCAAATGTGAATTAAAGCCTGGCTTCTTATTAACAGTAAATAAAATAGTTGTTCTTGTGACTACAGCAGCCACAAGAAGGAATGCTTTTTCTGGAGGACAATAGGCTGCACGAGGGAGGACTGTACCTTCAGACATGTCCCAGAACACCGAAACCTTGACAAAGACAAGTTCACCAGCAGGCTGGGATGTTTTTCACATGTAGGAGATCATAAATAAGAAGCTCCCTGACATTCTCTGTTTTGACTGTTAAGCAGAGGAAAAATGTGTTTGGATTTTATAAAATGTTGGGGGAACACACATCATGATGCACACAGACATATTTGTATCATAACTCTTTCGTGTGCCTTTTAGAGTTGATTTTTTTTGTTGTCATGCTTTGAGAATGTCTTCTGTTTTGACAAAGTAGTTTTATTTTACATGTAAAAGATTAAAAATCATCTGATTCCTCTCATTAGTCACCACTAGTGGGTGGTGTTATGTCCAACTCTTGATTTTAGGGGTTCAGAACACATTGCTTACATTTTCATGGCTGTGATTAATGACAAGTTGTTCTGCAGGCATATTTTTATGCCTTTGTTTATCTTTCAGTTTGCTCTCTTTTTCCAGGGTGTTGGATTTGTTTTATGTGAGATCATTTGGTGGTTATAATTAAAATGTTTCATTGACCTGAGTGTCTGAGCCTTCGATTAATTTTTGTTACAGCGTTTAAGACAGAATCTGACAGTAGCTGCTCTTTTGTTTCGGCTACTGAAGTGTTCCTGTCCTACAGTCAAACACAATGATATATAATTTATTTGTAATTATTGTGCAATTGGAAGTGTAACCTTTCCAAAGAATAATTTGAGTCTGAGAAGTTTCTGAAGAAACTTTGAATGAGCCCAATTCAGCTACTGCTCAAATTTTCAACATAACTTTGTTATGGTTTAAGCCAAGAAAAAAAAAATTACATTTTGATGTATGAACTGTTAAAAGAAACCAAGAAAAGAAGTCTATCTAAAAAAGTTAATTCTGGTCGTCTGGACATTCAAAAAACAAAACAAAACAAAAGAATTGTTTGGGACAATTATTTTTTGTGTATTTGTTTTGTTCTTTGAATGTCCAGAGGACCAGAATTAACTTTTATTTAGTAGTACAAAAACTGTGGAATTTTCTATCACCATTGAAGGTGTTGAGCTAGGTAGAGTGAGTGAGTTGAAGTTCTTGGGTGTAATTGTTGATGACAAGCTGTCGTGGAAACAGCATATAAATTCTGTTTAAGTTATCTAAATCTATTGCAGTACTATATAGACTCAAGGACTTGAATGATGGTGCTCTTAATTTGCTATATAATAATATCTTTGTTCACGTTTAATTTACTGTCTTGAGGTCTGGGGGAAAGCGTGCAAAACTACAACAAAATCCATTTTTATTTTACAGAAAAGAGCTGTTAGAATTATTGCTAGAAAGCCTTACTGTCATCCATCAAATGTATTATTTAAACGACTCAAAGTACTGAAGTTTTATGATTTAGTGTGGACTATAATATTTCGTTAGTAATGTAGCAGCCAGGTGTCCAAGCAGGGCGGGAGTCTGCTCGGGGTAGGGTCACGTGTTTCCGCACCTGTTCCAGTGTGTCAAATGAGGACTGCAGCTGGTTCAGGACAGACTGGAAATGGGGACCGAAGAGGCCATCTGGGGACACAAGACCTTCCAGGAGTCCTTTTTTAATGTCCTCTGGAATGGACGGAGACAGTTTCAGCCACATCCAGCTCTGCAGCAATGTTGTCCAGGACGAGATGCGGGCATGCGGTCAGAGCACGCTGCAAGCACCGCACAAAGGTTGGTGATTGTGTCTGCTGCCGTGCCGATCTGGACCGGTTCTGTGGAGAACAGGTTTGGTTCCTTTGCCTCCTTAGTTATGCTAAGGGTTAGCATAATGATGTTGTTGGTTGCTACCCCAACCTGCGACGAGCACTGATGGATTCTGTCCGTCAGCTTCGCGGTGAGCTGGTCACCATGGGATGGTGGGGTGATACGTCATCCGACGTGTTTCGCTACTCTTATCCCGCAGACAGCCAAAAAACTGGGTTCTAGGGGAGGGACGATGGGAAAACCCTGTTCAGTGAACCCTTCGACCTTGGTGATGGTCACGTAGAAGGCGACTGGAGCCCTCAGCTTTAGGGGGTCATTGGCTGAACCCAGGAGGAGGGCGAACAGGGCCGGGAAATAGGGCCAGACTGGGTCCCAGTGCCCACTGTGTTGGGTGGCAAACCTTCCCGCCAAAAGGGTCAACGTGGTCTGGGTCGCCGGTTCGGGCACTTCCAGGTTGCAGGCTCTCGCCGATCTCCCAGTTATCTCCAGGAGTTTGTGGAGCAGAGTGGTGGATGACCCCTGGGCGCTCGAGGGGACGACCATTGAGGGCAACACCGGGTCCAGACCTCCTGTAAGGTAGGATGGAGCGCGGCTGCTAGCTGTTTCAGCTTCAGAGGGGGACGTGTTCGTGAACTCCGTGTCCAGGGAGTCCAAAAAAATCATCGCGCGAACAGTCCCTCCTCGGTTGAAACTCGTCCTCCTTAGAGGTAAAGAGCTCACACCGGCGCTGCTTCTCCTCCGCCAAAATTTTTTTTACAGCTGGACAGGAGAAGAGCGGATTCAAAGCTTGCCGACTGTGGTCAGCTCCCAGGCAGCTTTCACACACGGCGTGCAGGTCCGTCAACAGAAGGATGGTCTTCTTAGTTTAAGTCATCTTTCTTTTTTTCCGTTATTTTCATACAAGTCGTATTCTTTGCATTGGCTGACGAAAAACTGGGAAGTCGAGCTCGGGTCCAGATGCAATGTATAGCGGATCGGGTGGGGCCCACACAGCAGGTGGGCATGGACTAGAAGTTTTCAGTGTTCGGCACACTGCACGCAGGTAAACCCAATGGCGACAGCTTTTAAAGCGCGTAGCTTACATGAAATAGAAATGGAAGGATAATGGGGCTCCATCGTCTTCAAGGAAGAAATGTGGCCGGAAAAAAATCCTGAATGATTGTGATTGACGATCACTTAAACGTTTTGGTGAAATCAAATGGCAGGAAAAACAACAGTAGCACTAAGGGCTATGTTTAATAGTGAAAGTAAGAACATTTCCACACACACAATGCGAAGTTAACACTAGGGACTGGACTGAACAGCTATGTAGCCTTAAGAAAACCACTAATCAGTGTGGCTAACTGGGAAAAAAGCTTCAGTTTGCTAGAGAGCATAAATATTGGACTCTGGAGCAATGGAATAAGGTCATGTGGTCTGATGAGTCCAGATTGACCCTGTTCCAGAGTGATGGGTGCATCAGAGTAAGAAGAGAGGCAGGAGAAGTGATGCACCCATCAGATCTTGGTGAAAAATTAATGCAACACTGGATGGAAATAGATCTTGTGACATTGCAGAAGCTTATTGAAACAATGC
>JARVGS010000002.1:7466625-7477842 GCA_031762315.1 Hypsolebias antenori
GAGGACATATGAGATGAAGACAGGAGGAGAAAAGAGGAGGAGAGGAGTAAGGGAGATGAGGACAGAGGAGAGTAAGAGAGGAGGAGGAGAGGAGGACAGAGCAGAGGAGGAGGGGAGGAGGAGAGGAGGAGGACAGAGGAGAGGAGAGTAGGGGAGATGAGGATAGAGTAGAAGAGAGAAGGAGGAGAGGAGAACAGAGGAGAGTAGGAGGAGGATAAAAGAAGAAAGAAGGAGGAGGAGGGGACAAGGAGATGAGGGGGACAGAGGAGGACAGAAAAGAGGAGAAGAGAATGTGGAGGACCTGAGTGGACCAGTTGTTGGAGGTCTTGGAGGGAGTCTTGTCCCGTTCTGTTCTGACGGAGGACTCCAGCTGTCCAACAGTCCTGGAGCTTGTCTGCTGGATGGAGCAGGTGTTCTTCTTTCCAGATGCTAGAGGCACTAATGCACCCCCATACCATCAGAGAGGCGGGCTGACAACAGGCTGCATGGTCCCTCTCCTCGTTAGTCCAGACGACGTAGTGTCCTCAAAACAGAACTTCAGATTTGGATCCGTCAGACCTCAGACCAGTTCTGGAGTTCAACTCGGCCCATTTGGAATGAGCTCTGATCCAGAGAAGATAGCAACGGTTCTGGATGGTGTTCACATCTGTGAACAGAACCTGAACCAGACCTGGTTTTAATGCAGTGAGGTCCAGACCAGAACTGGTTTTAATACAGGGGCCCCTGAGGGCCTCGTCCTTTGAGCTCAGATTTCTACTGATTCTTCTAATCTGTGGATCAGATCATGAACTGGAGATGATGGAGATTAAAGTCTTTATTCAGGATCTTTATTCTGAAAGAGTTCCAGGAGCTTTATTCTGAAAGCGTTCAAGGAGCTTTATTCTGAAAGAGTTCCAGGAACTTTCTTCTGAAAGAGTTCCAGGAGCATTATTCTGAAAGAGTTCCAGGAGCATTATTCTGAAAGAGTTCCAGGAACATTATTCTGAAAGTGTTCCAGGAACTTTATTCTGAAAGAGTTCCAGGAGCTTTATTCTGAAAGAGTTCCAAGAACTTTCTTCTGAAAGAGTTCCAGGAGCATTATTCTGAAAGAGTTCCAGGAACATTATTCTGAAAGAGTTCCAGGAGCTTTATTCTGAAAGAGTTCCAGGAACGTAATTCTGAAAGAGTTCCAGGAACATTATTCTGAAAGAGTTGCAGGAACTTTATTCTGAAAGAGTTTCAGGAACTTAATTCTGAAAGAGTTCCAGGAACTTAATTCTGAAAGAGTTCCAGGAGCTTTATTCTGAAAGAGTTCTGGTTTTTGACAGAGTGCTGAACCTCTGCCCATCTTTACATACCAGTCTCTGACCTGCTGATGATTTACCTCATTAGATCCTGAATGTTGGTTCTGATCCGATCTCTGGCTCCTGGAACAAAGACGATGTTTTGATGTCAAACTCAAAAAAATATCATTTTTACGGTAATATTTCAAAGTTCAAACCTTTGATGCGCTTCCTTTGTTTCACTGTAGATCAATTTTGGTTGTATGAGATTCGCAAAGTTTTGTATTATTATTTAATTTACATTTAACTGAACGTCCCAACCTTTGTAGAACAGAGGATGTGTCTGAAACGTTACATTTCATGAAGAAAACTGAAAATGTTTTGATCAGAAGATTAGAGTTCATGACAGGTCAGTTATGGTTAAAACGATGAATTCTGCCGACTTTGTTCATCGCTTCATCTTTGAACTCAACCTTCTGTGTAAATAAAGGGAGGAATGAACGACGTGCATGATTTAACATACAAAGGAAAATGTTTATTGAATATGTTTGCGCTCCACTCATGTGCAGCTTATTTTCAAGGTTTGGACTTGAGTCATTATTTGTAACGGCGGTGATTTAAAATGTCTTTAGAGAAAAAAGTTTTTACGTCTTTGTGACAGGAACTTGGTGTCAGGCACCAAATCCCTTCAGGGACAAACTGATGTGTGAACAATAAAACCATGTACGGTCACATCAAGTGCGTTCTTTAGCGTCAACTAAAGACAACGACGCATTCATCTTAACTCACTCAAACATCCATAGCAGAAGGTCTGTTGTCGCGGCAACCAAGGTTGTGCAGTAAACAAGTACAACCTGTTTTCTACTAAAATAAATAAATAAATAACTTCATCACGGTGAAACTAAAGCAGCGAGACCGGATCCAAAAAGAAAAGGTGAACTTCTTCTGTCTCCTTCAGACAGAAGCGACTGCTGGAAGCTGAAGAAGAGGAGAGAGAACCTGAAGGATCCAGATGGGCTCCAGATGTTCTGAACTCTAACGATAGAACCTTTGGGTCTCATTGTTAACTGATCATTCCCTGATCACTTACTGATCGGTAACTGACTGTAAGTGATCATAAATTTTAAAGGAGAAAAAAGGTGAGTCACATTTTTTGTTTTGAACACACATTTTACAAAAACAAATAAAAAAAAAAAAAAACCTGAACAGAAAGTTTATGATAAAAAATGAAACATAAAACATTTTGTTTGTTGACTGTGGGTTGTAACTATCTGAGTCCAAGCAGGCACATCTGTCAATCATCCAGCATCCATGATCCATCCATCAATCATCCATCATCCATCCATCAATCGTTCATCATCTATCAATCATCCATCATCCATCCATCAGTCATCCATCATCTATCAATCATCCAACATCCATGATCCATCCATCAATTATACATCATCCATCCATCAGTCATCCATCATCCATCAATCATCATCCACCATCCATCCATCATTGAATCATCCATCATCCATTCGTCAATCACCTATCATCCATCAATCATCATCCATCCAGCATCCATCCTTGAAACATCCATCATCCATCCAACATCCATCCAACATCCATTCTTCAATCATCCATCATCCATCAATCATCCAGTAACCATCCAACATCCATCCAAAATCAATCCATCAACCTTCCATCTTCATTCAATCATCCAACATAATCAGACATCCATCCTTCATCCAACATCACTCAAACATCCATCATTCATCCATTAGCCAGCCATCCAACATCCATCCAACATCCATGTGACCATGAATCATCCATCATTCAACCATCATCCATAATTCATCTTCCATCATCAATCATCTATTAACCAACATCCATCCATTATCCATCCTCCATGATCCATCCATCCGTCATATTTCCAGGATGTGGGGTACAGTCTGGACAGGTCAGCTGTCGATCACAGAGGAAAAATAAAAACATTGAGATTTTTTTAAAACAATCAGAAATAACCAACTGAAGGCGACAAAGAGAATCTGGATGCTAATAACATTTTGAACACTTTTATTTAAAAATGTCCTGATGCATGCTCAATAATCCAGGTAGAAAAATCCATAAAAACTTAAGTCTGGTCCTCTGGACATTCAAAAAGCAAAACAAAGATGAAAAAAAGTAGAAACGTTTCATCTTTCATCTGAAAGACTGCTCATGTGAGCAGCTGGTTCTGGCTGTCAGCAGCAAACTGGTTGATCCACTATGAGCATCTCAGACTGAAGAAGTCCTTTGGAGGAAAGATGAAAGGTTTCTACATTTTTTTTTTTTTTTGGTTTGCTTTGTTTTGTGTTTTGAATGTCCAGAGGAACAGACTTAACTTTTTGGGGTTTTTAAAAGTGTTTACTAAGAATAAATATTTTTACCCTGACTGAAGTAGACATTAAAGTTAAACACGTTACTATTGCTCTGATGTGGACCTCTGCAGGCGCCCTGCTGAATGTGAGAAGTTTCCTGAGGACCTGAACTGAAACACTGAGCTGACTTGTTCCTCAGTTGTCATCACATCAGTCAATGTTTTCATCTCCTGCTGCCAGGTGACCCAACTTAATAAAGTTTAAAACCAGACTTTGGACATATCATCCATGAGGGTTTAAGAATTGTCAAAGTGTTAAACACAAGTAAAACTCATATTCTTTAATTTAAAAAAATTCTATGTGAAGAGAACTTAAAATAACTTCACATTTTTTATTTCTTTTTTGTAATGCAATCATGTGTTCAGTTTTTGTGCTACTGGGAGAGCCAGGCAGAAAGTGCTAAATTAGAATCCATGGCATGAATATATGAATTTTGCTGCAGGTTTGGGTGGTATTTGAAGCGTGCGACAGTGTGTCCTGGTGGTCTGGCAGCAGATCCATTAATAGTTTCTCTGAAACACAAAAGCATCATGCCTGCTGTATATCATTACTGTTAACATCTGCATAAATCTAAATAAAGCTCTAATTTCAGCTTGAATTCAGCCCTGACCTCTCCTATTTCCTCAAGCCTGAATTCTGATTTGCATAAATGAATGATTGTATGTGGCAAATATGCAAATGAGCCAATTATGACTGATCAGCTGATTGATTGGTGTTTTCTCTGCCAGAACAGGCATTTTGCAGTGAGACATTCTAAAACCTTGATCCTAAAGCAGATTTGTGATGGACCAGAGGTCTGTGACTCTTGGAGGTTCTCATCTGTTTTGTAAGATTTAAAACAGGACTGGTCCACAGCCACTGTAGAACCCATCCTCATTCCATGTTCGGGTTCTATGGACCAGAACATTAACTTACAATCAGTTCCTCATCAAATCCTAAAAAGGTGTGAATACAACCTCAGGTCAGCAGCAGATAAATTAATTCACTAAGTCCTTAGTCAACAAAATCTTTGACCCTGAATGGACCATTGCAGCACCGTGGTTCTGTTCTTTCTGACCCGTTCTGTTGTAGATCAGGTGCTGTGTTTAGGATGAAAGTTCTGTTGGGCCCAGTTTGGTCCAAGATTCAGCTGTTGGTCAGATACACTCACATCTGACTCCAGAACCCTTTGGTCTACAGAAGTGTTCCTGGTCCACTGAGTGACTGACAGGAGCCCAAACCATCAGTCCTCCACCACCGTGCTGACAGCTGGGAGGAGCTGTTTGCTGAAGTGCATTCTGGGTAAACATCTGTCCTTTGGTCTGGTTCTGGTCCAGAGGTCTTGTGGTTCCTTAAGATGAAACTTTATAAACCTAAATTGCTCTTCCATGTTGAGGGAAGAGCCCACAACCTTTGTCCTGCTGAGTCACTGCACGGTCTGACCTTCAGGGTGAATCACCTGTCTGAAAGCTTTTTCCTGAGTGAATAAAGATTTTCTCTGTAGAACAATGAACTCTAAATGACCTTCAACCCTCCCCAGATTGATAGGCTCCCTCTGAAGTCATTGCTGTTGCCTTTCCATCTTGTCATCATAGTAACACACACCTGTACGCCTCAGAGAAGCAGAAAACTTATAACTATGATCAGGTCATCAATACATTTGATCAGCAGCTGCTGGTCTTTTCTTACTGGTGGAATCCATAAGAAAAGCGTAAACCGTTTTTATTTTCTAGATTTCGGCTCAGTTTTTATTAAAGACTGTAAATCAGGTCTATTCAAGAAGTGGCTCACGAGCCAAATACAGACTTGTTTTTTTAAATGTCATTGGTCAAAGCTGCCACAACCCCAGATTGATCTGTCCTAATTTAATGCTAAAAATAAAGGTTTTAAATCCTTATATCAGTATTACCGACAGAGGCTAGGCACATTCAAAGTAAAATGTTAGTGATTTTATATACAGTACAGGGTTTTTGGAGACTCAGGTGTCTGAAAGGGAACAGATGGCAGGTAAGTTTCTTGGTAGTTGACATAATCCTGAGTGGTCCAAGGTAGATTTCTTACTTCTTTCTACTTGCTTGGCAGTCTTGGAGAGAAGGGTGGATGATTCCAGGTAGATGACAGCACGTGATGAGGCAGGTGAGAAGAATATGTTGAGAGTGGCAGGACGGCACTTAGATGCTGATCTGAGGATACTGCTCTTCAGATGATGAGGAGGAGCATGGTTGTGTTCATGAGGAGGTTCCACAGAGAGGTTCTTCTTCACAGATAAAGGGAGACAGGGCTGCTCGATGACAAACCGCATAGCCAGGACTGCGAGACACAAGGAAATACAGGTCGTCCTCGGGTTGCGACGGTCTTGGGTTACGACGGTCTCGTCTTACGGCGTTTCAACGTTACGACGCATCTCCCTTATTCACGTTACGCGGTTACGTTGTTTTTTTACGACAGTTTTACGACGTTAAATGTCGTAACGCGGCGGCACAGCAGCGCAGCGGCGGAGGAATCCAGTTCTATACGGAGGAGGACTGCGTCACTAGCATCCCAGTAGGCCATTAGCCCTTCATTATGGCTCCCAAAATGCAAGGAGGACTCTTCTGATGGCAGTGCATCGAGGAAAAGGAAGGCCATCACCATGGACTTACGCCGAAAATGGGTTTATGCGCTTGGTAAAACAGGTACATCACATGTATTTTCGTACATTCCGACTTATGTCAAATTCGGTTTACGACGCTGCGTGAGAACGGATCTACGTCGTAAGTCGAGGACTACCTGTACTCAGGTTAGTACTACTTCTCAAAGATGAGTTGTAGTGCTGTCACTGGTTTACCAGTTGGTATCACGATGTTCCAGCTAAGAAGAGTGTTCCCACTACCATTAATCAAGGAGGGTGCCCCGCCTACCAAATCCCCTCCTCGCATGCAGTTCTGCCGTTTATGGATAGGGAGCAGCGATGGAAGCAGCTCAGCTCTGACTCCAAAATGCAACAACCACGTACGATACAAACGTATCACTCCACCCCGGCTCCACCCTGCTACTCAGGAGCTGCATGAATGTGATTAATGTTACTGAAAACACTGGAATGCCACATCTGCAACTGGCAACCAGGTGGTCCGTGGTTACCATGACAACAAAGGGGGCAGGGTGGATAAATATGCTCACCTGTGAGCATGTGCTTTATGAAGCCACCCATTTGACCAGAGCCAAAAGTTGCAAGACATTAAAAAGCATCAACTTCTCTCTCAACAACCATACTCAAAGAATCAACAATGAAAAACAGATTTAGGATTTAAAATTTTTGAAAAGAAGTAAAGCTGTTTTAGTATTTCCTGATACATTAAAAAATAATTTAAAAAGTACAATATTTTTAGGTATACTGTAGTATTTACTATGTGACAGGGTTTAAAAAATGAAGCACATCAGCTTTGGAAAAGTGCCTAAATCAGCTGCGACTGAATCTTTTGCAGAAGCTGTGAGGACCTGCTGGTTTTACTCCCTCGTGTTTTAGACAAACTTCAGCTGCTCGTTCTAATGTGTTCAATCTGCCGAGGTGCTGATTGGTTGAAGGACTCAGCTGAACACAGACGGAAACATCTCGTCTCTGTCTCCATCAGGCCAGAGGAGAGGCCGGGTCAGAGTCTAGTCCTGGCCTGACGGTGTACGGGGGGCCACAGAGGTGAGTGGGAGTTGATTGAGTTTGCTCAGCTCCAGCTCGTGGGACTGCAGGCAATATTACAAGACTCACACACAACGCACACAGAGACACACACACACACACTCACAGTTACTACACACTCAATTTAATCAGGGCTTATGTCTATGGAAGTGAGCACATGTGACCCCCTCTGTTCCTGAGCTTTCTCTCTGTCTTCGTGTCCATCAGTGTCTCACAGCTTCCTGTTTCTGTCCGACTGTGCCTGCTTCCTCCCAGCACTTATCAGCATTAATCCGTCTTTACACCAGTTTACACAAGTTGGAACCACATGGACGCAGCAGAGGAAGGAGCTCAGAAATTATGCAGCTCCGACGAGAGTTTAAAAAACAATGAAGCTGAAAGAGTCCGGGGACCAAAGGACGAGTTTTTGTCCACAAATGATAAAACACAACCGAAAGATTTTTGAAGAGTCTGTGAAAGGTTCCAGATTTGTTGTTATGAAAATCTTTAAAGGAACCTAAAGAGGAGATGAAGAGCAAAAAGTGGAGAGCAGAGCGATGACAGGCCACAAGAAAATGACAGGTACAGGTCATATTCATATGCCATAGACTAAGGATTACAGACTACAGAATAAGGAGCACAGGACACAGACTACAGACCACAGACTAAGGATTATAGACCACATACTGCAGACTATAAACTAAGGATCACAGATCATAGACTAAGGGTTACAGACCACAGACTAAGGATCATAGACAACAGCCTAAGGATAATAGACCATAAACTAAGGATTACACCACATACTGAACTAAAGACCACAGACTACAGATTTAGGATTACAGACCACCAACTACAGACTATAGACCACAAACCAAGAATTACAGATCACAGACTAAGAATTTCAGACCACAAACTACAGACCACAATCTAAGGATTACAGACCACAGTCCTTAGATCATTGACTAAGGACTACAGACTACAGTCCACTGATTATAGACTGCAGACTACGGATAGCAGAACATATACTACAGAGCACAGACAAAGTACTACAAACCACAGACAAAGTAATACAGATCACATTCCACACAATACATTACAGACCATGGACTACACACAGACACAGACTACAGACATCTGACTACAAACCACAGAAAAAAGATTACACATAACACACACTACAGTCCGAAGATTAAGGACCACAGACAACGGACAACAGACCAATGACTATAGATTACAGACTAAATACTATAGACCACAGACTAAGGATTACGGACCACAGACTACAGAACACAAACCACAGACCTCTAAATACAGTCTAAAGATTACAGACCACAGGATACAGACCAAAATGAAGGATTAGAGATAACAGTCTACAGACTACAAATCACAGACTACAGACCATGACCATAGACCACAGACTAAGAAAAACATGTCAACAAAAGAAAGAACAGACAAATAATTACAGACCACAGAACACATACCATAGATGTCAGACTAAGGATTACAGACTACAGACCAGAGACTGCAGACCATGACCATATACAACAAACAACAGACTAAGGATTACAGACCACAGACTCCAGATCACAGACTACAGAACAAAAATACAGAAGACAGACTACACATAAAAGACCACAGATTACAGACTAAAGATTACAGACCACAGAATACAAACAACAGACTACAGTCTAAATATTACAGTCCACAGACTGCAGACCACAGACTAAGGCTTACATACCACAGACTGCACATCACATACTACAGAGTAAGGATGAAAGTCCACATAATGCAGAGCACAGACTATAGACAACATACTACAGACTAAATATTAACAACAACAGACTAAGGCTTACGACCACAGACTACAGATCACAGACTAGAGACTAAAGATTACACTGCAGAGCATGACCATAGATCACAAACCACCTACTAAGGATTACAGACCACAAATCACAGACTACAGACCACACACTAAGGATTACATACCACATACTATAGACCACAAACTAAGGACTACAGAGAACAGATAACAGACCACAGACTACAGACAACAGACCAAAGATGTATGATTCCAGACCACAGACTACAGACCACAGACTACACACAAACGACCACAGACCACAGGCTAAGGATAACAGACCACAGACCACAAAAATAGTCCACAGTTTAAGAACTACAAACTGCAGACCACAGACTACAGCCTAATGACTACATACTAAGGACTACAGACATGACATAGACCACATTCCACAGACAAAGGATTACATATCACAGAATAAGGATTACAGACCAGACCACAGACTACAGACCACAATTAACAGACCACTGACTGCAGTCCAAAAATAAGGAGTACAGACAACGGTCTACAGATCTCAGACTACATACCATGACCATAAACCACATACAAAAAACTAAGGAATGCATGCCACAGAATAAACAAAAAAAACACCACAGACTACCGATCACAGACTAAGGATTACAGATTACAGATTGCAGACTAACGATTACTGACCACAGACTACACAAAAAAAATCACAGACCACAGATCACAAACAACAGCAATCTATCAGCTTTATAACTCCCTTTTCTTTGAAGTGAGAAAACTCCTCAGATTAAAAATGAAACATATTCAGTTATAAAATGAAGTCCATTTGTTTTTGTATTTAACTTTTTTTTATTATTTACCATGTCCTGACTGACTGAGAGTCTTTTCCAGCAACTCAAACAACAACACATAGACCCAACAGTGTTTTTTTCCCCCTGGTTAAAACAAATGAAATGTACATTTGGACAAGTGTTTCTACAAAATCCAGCATGACAAAAAGATTCCTCGGTATCCCCCTGATTTGGTTCTGCAGAGAAGGGTCATCCTCCCATTTGGAGCTCTAATGTTCCTGCAGGTCAGTCCCACAGTTGCTAAGTTTGCTCATTATAATAAACATTCTGTTTGTTTCTGTGAATTTATGTGAAAATATTGATTGTGTTTTTGTTCATACATAGAAAGCTTAGTTGCTTATTTTAGGTCTACAACTGTTTTGTCACGTCTGCTAAATGATAAGACTTCTTTTATCCAGCTGTTGGAACATCCAGTACTTCAGATGGCTAACATTCAGTGGCAACACTTCCTGTTGTTCAGTTCAGTTCAGTAAAACCCAGGAAGATGCTACATGTTCACATAAAGCAGTGGTTGTGAGTATTTGTGGTCATAAAGCTTCTCTGTGGAGTTATAATTGCAGAACAGAGGGTGTTTTTGCAGAAAGCCTCTAATTAACAGAATCTGAGTGCTGCTCTCCACCTCTCCTCTTGTTTCCTCCCTCTCTCCATCACGTCTCTCCTTCAGCTGTTTTCTCTTCCATGTCTGTGCCGCTGTCGCCGGTCGCTCCTCCTCATTTCTGTCACGGTTCACCGTTAATGACTGAGCCCGAACACGGCGGGTCAGAGGCTTTGAAGAGGAAGAAGACTGAGAGTTTTATTTGTGTTTGAGAAGATCACAACCAAGGAGGAAAATTCTGGCTCCTCACTCACGATGTGACACTCAAAACAAGAGTTTGGGTGTAGAGCGATATGACGGATTTGTGTAAGTGCAACTTTATTCACTTTGTGCAGATGTCCTCACGTTCGTCTCCACCTCTACTTAAAGAAAAGACTAACCAAGAAGAAAAAGATCAATCCCCTGAAACGTCATCACACGTGTCTCATCTGTCTCCAAAGCCTCAGAGCCGAGTTCTGATTCCTGCAGGAGCTCCTCTGACACAAACATCTGAGGCTACAGAGTGTCCTGGTCTGAAACTATCACTGATGATTAAAATATATACAGGTTGTCCCCGACTTACGGCACCATCGAGTTACGGCAACTCTGACTTACGGCGCCGCCCCAGTGACGTCATCACACCTTACGTTGTCTTTTTTATGCAGCATTTTA
>JARVGS010000002.1:7592835-7602891 GCA_031762315.1 Hypsolebias antenori
GGACCCTGTGTACACAATTTTGTTCCACCTCATGTACCACATGTGATGTGAATGACAATAAAGAACCTTGAACTTGACCTTGACACTAACACACACACCTAACATAAATTTAGAAGTCTCCGAACATGGAGGTGCTTGAACTGTGGGAGTAAAGCCATGAAGACACAGCACTAACTACCATGCTTTCATGCAGACCAAAGTCATTATTTATAAAGTTGTATTTTTAGGGAAACTGTAAAACAGCAATAGTTCTTTAATTTAATCTGTTTCCTATCGCATTCTCACTTAATTTGTTCATTAATACTTTGTTATGAACATGCTGTTTTGTTATATTTTGTTCCTGCAGTGACACAAAAATTAATAACAGTTAAAACATCAACAATCAGGGGCTTTAGTGTAAGCTAAGTTGCCCACATTTGAGATTTACCTGTAATTCCCAACATTCTGCTTGAACTACAAGAAAGTGCTTTGTGTAGCGTCAATGTAAAAAAATAAAATAAAGAAAAAACAATATTGACAGAGTTAAAATGCCTTCTTTTATATTTTCTATCAGCGTGTTTGCTCATTACGTGGCTGCTGGAGAGAGTCATGCATTTTTGCATGAATTCAAATGTAAGCAAGCAGCTGTCAACACAGTCCCTTGTGAAATGCTTCTTTTGTGTCGAACTTGCTGAATGTTCGTCAGGTTGGCATCAAACGTTCTCACTGACCTTGCATCTTGTGCTCGTTTGAATTCATGTAACTCTGCCTTCCAACTCACGTTTCATTAACAGGTGCAACTGGTCACAGTTACTGGTTTTACTGGATGAAATTTACAACGCTTTGACTGTTTTAACGTTTAATTGGCGTTATGAACTAATCTGCTCACCGCACTGTTCGTAAATCATGTTTAAGATTTTAGGTTTCCACCTATGCTTCCCAAGGGTCTAACTCTAAAGGCACTTTTTTTGCTAATTTTCTATCCAACTTTTTAAATCCTGTCACATACAAGTTTTTCATACAGTTTCAACCGTGGTTTCTTTCATTTTCTTTATCTTCTTTTCTATTCAGGGTCAAAAGGATCTGGTGTCTATCTCCACTGATCGTGGGGTAAGAGTTGAGGTGGACCTTGGACAGGTCGCCAGTCCGTCACAGTGCCTAATGGTCCCAATATCACCATCGGATAAGGTTGGACCCAAGTGCTGGCAGACAAAAGGAGCTCAGATTAAAATAAAACAGATTTATTAAACAAACAAAACAAAAAGGCTGACGTGGCAGCAACAACTTTGCTTAACTTTGTCCCGCTCCCCTCAGGCAAAAGGTTGAGGAGCATTAAGTGTAGAACCACTAGACTGAGGAACAGCTTCTACCCTGAAGCTGTTAGACTCATGAATCTCTAACCAGGATAATCACTGTGATGACACTTTAATTGGAGACATGTCAGTTCATCCATGCAGCTGATCTCTTGCCTTCAAGCTGCTGTACCCATCTGCTCACAGCAGACTCATGTTCAGGCTGCTGTTTAATAGACAGTGCAGTGTTATTTTACATTATTATTATTTAGCATTTATCTTAGATCCTTAAATACCATTTCTTTTTATACTTTATATTTTTGCTATTTTTGGATGTAACTGGGACCTTGAGTACACAATTTCGTTCCACCTCATGTACCCACATGCAATGTGAATGACAATAAAGTTCACTTGAACCTTGAATTTAGTCTCAGTGTTTGATGAATAAGTTACCGATTTGTTCCTCTCATGTAGAGCTCGAGCTCTTTTGCAGAACAGAACCAGGACCTCCATCTTACCTCAGCAGGATGAGACTGGACAAAGACTCCCTCTGCGTCCCTGAAGCGCCGCTCCAACTCTGCTGTGTACGGACGAGACGGATGTCTCTCTGGCAGAACCCGGATAATCTGAAATGAGACCTCGCTTTGAGTTTGAAGCAGGATTAAAGAGCTGGGAAACAAAAACTGTTTGTTCTGGATGGTGAACGTGAAAGTTCTGTTTTTTTCCATCGTTTGTGACAGAATCAAATACAACCAGAACCTGAAAGGAACCAAACTGATCATTCCATGTAAGGAAAGAGGAACTTCCTCAAAGGGCAGAGGCTCAGGTGTACAGCAGAGGTCCAGAAACTAAACGGACTGATGGTCAAGTTCTACACATGTGACGAACAGCTGGACTTCCAACCCTGCTTCCACCTGATGACCTGCCAGTTTGAGTCTAAACTAAAGAAGACTTCCTGTTGCATAAACGTCGAGCTGTTTTCTCCATCGTCTGTGATGTGTGACTCCCACTGAGAACCTGCCGAAACAAGCCGCGAGGAATCGGACCGTTCAGTACTTACTGATTTTATCGTGACCGCAACACCAACCACAAACATGTTCACCTGGGTGAAAGGTGGTTCTTCATCCAGCAGGTAAAAAAAAAAAGCACCAAATCTGTTCAAACTCGTTATTAAGTTCTAACAGTCTGACCTCAGATCAGTTTCACCTCCTCTACATGTCAGACCAAGAACATGTTCTGACCCACTCTTCTTCCCATCACGGAGGGTTCTGCTCAGCTCTTTGAAGGTCCACCGCAGCGTTTCAGTCAGATTCAGGTTCTGGACTCTGACTGGACCGTTGCAGCACCTTGGTTCTGTTCTTTCTGACCCGTTCTGTTGTGGATCAGCTGCTGTGTGTAGGATCATGGTTCCGTTGGAAAGATGGACCCACATCTGACTCCAGAACCCTTTGGTCTCCAGAGGAGTTCTGCTCCACTCAGTGACTGACCGGAGCCCAAACCATCAGCCCTCCACCACCGTGCTGACAGCTGGGATGAGCCGTTTACTGCGGTGCATTCTGGGTAAACATCTGTCCTTTGGTCTAATTCTAGTCCAGAAATCTTGTGGTTCCTTTAGGTGAAAGCCATGCTGCCATGTTGTTTTTAGGGAGAAGAGGTCATGACCTCTGACCTTCGATCTGCTGACTGAGGCCTGTAGAGTTACTGCACGGTCTGACCTTCAGGGTGAATCAGCCGTTTTAATGTTTCTACTTGTGACCAATCTTCTGTAGAACGATGGACTCGAAATGACCTTTGACCCTTCCCCGATTGACAAACAGCAGCAGCAGTTGCTTCTGTGGGGTCATTGCTGATGTCTTCCCACTTTGGCATTGTGTTAACGCACACCTGTAGGGTCCAGAGCAGCAGAACCTCCTAATGAGGATCAGGACATTTGAATCAGCTGCACCTTCACTGTCAATCAAAGTGATAAAGACGTGAACAGAACCGGGCGGATCCATCTGACAGGTGACGTTTACCTTTTTCAGGATGCCTTGGTTGATCTGAAACCACAGCCTCTGGAGGACGAGCTCATCCAGGCCCTCAACCTTTACCCTCTTCAAGAAAAAGAAAAGAACAGTTAGCAACGAGCCCTGAACGCATCACTCTCCACAGAACCACGTCCAAACAGAACCACAGCATGAAAGAGTTGGTGCTGCTCTGATCTTCCACCGGTGGAACAAAAAGTTCTGAACCAGGCTGTGTGTCTGAGTTTCTCACCATCCGGCTGATGTTTGACAGCTTAAAGATCTCCTGACGGTAAACCCGGATGGAGTAGTTGATGGGGAAGTTGTGCTTCTGTAAGGCAGACACACAAACGTCTCATTAAAACAAATTTTCTTTTTGGGTTGCTCAGATTATTTCAGATTTCAGCCGAGAACCTGCACATGATGAAAACCTTACGGCGTGAAAACAGAATGGGGCTGATATTGAGCCCTGAGGTATGTTTGCTTGCTTTACTCTTAAATGTGGCGTTTGTGCACCAGCCGGGCCAGAACCTGCTGCTGGGAGGGGGTCAGAGTTCAAAGGACCCACAGGAACTCCAAACTTTGCAGACCTGGTCCATTGTTAGGCTTTAACAGAAAACATTTTTTTACTGACTTGCTCTGCCCCCCCAGCTTACCATGTAGCGCCTCCTGTGACTCAGGCTGTCGTTGAGCGTCCTCAGGGGGGGGCACATGCTGGCTGAGGGGGAGGCCATCAGAACAGGAGCCGTCACCAACAGGCCTGCAATCAAAAACAAAATCAGAGGTTTAATGAGCAGAACCGCTCGGTCAGGACTGTCTGACTCATCACATCAGACAGTTTGACGGATAGGAGCGTGCACGTGCAGCATGCATGTTTCTGAGCACATCATGTTATCTGTAGAGCCCCAGCAGTTCAATTCAGCACCTTCACGAATGTAAACAAACTTTCTGTTTGCAGCAGAACGTCACTTTTAAACATTTTACCTCCATTTAATCTACAAATCTGTCATCCAGACGCTGAGCCACCGTGCTGCAATAATCTGAGTGAGTATTACCGAGACAAGACGAATCAAAAGCGCTTTGGATCGTCGTGATTGAGATTCTACATCAGAACCGGAACGCTGGAGGAAAAGAAAATGTAGAAAATTCCTCATCCTTGTGGTTTTTTTGAAAGACGTCCTCATTTCCACAAAACCTTCGTTAAACACAGTTTATAAAATTATTCCTAAAATCAATTTCTAAGATGAGTTATTTTGGAAAAATCTGACTTTTAGTCATCAAAGTCTGAACAACAGGACCTTGTTAAACATTTTTTTTTTTAAATGAAGCAAAAAAAAAATGGCCGTCTTGTCACTCCTGTGGAGCAGATTTATTGTTTATTTGTTGTGATTTATTGTTGTTTTTGATGCTCACCATCCTGCAGGAAGAACAAAAACTGAACCAGAATCAGTTTCTACCATCGAGTCTCAACACGTCCATTATTCTCAAACAACAATTCAATATTGAGGGATAAAACCCCGGAGTGAACCGGCCCGAATGTTCAGAATCCAGAACCTGTGGCTGCTTTCAAACATTTATCTCCAGGCTGGACTTCAGCAGCCTGAAGGAAACCACCATCCCACCAGACCAGAAAGGTTCTGAGCTGCAGCACCGGGCCAGGAACCCCCGGTCTTTAATAATGCCAGGAAATTCTGCAGTAGCCAACAGCAGGGAAGCTGAAAGCAGACCCAAACAGTTTCGAGCTCCAAACAACTGAAGACAGAGCTGGTCTGCAGGCGGTCCGACCCGGTCCAGTTCACACTCTGTGTGAGACGATGTTGGAGCAGAGAGAGTTCTGACAGTGAGTGTAAAAAAAATAAAAAAGATTACATTTCCTTCCAGCTGTCAGGACGAGCTGAGCAGAAACCAAAGAACCTGTTTTACACTCTTCAGGGAACTGATGATCTGATGATCTAACAATCTGATGAGCTGATGATTTAATTATCTGATGATCTAACAATCTGATGAGCTAATAATCTGATAATGAAACAATCTGTTGATCTGACAATCTAACGATCTGATGATCTAATGATCTGATGATCAGCCTGTATAAATTTTCATTCGTTCATTCAATGAAAAATGATCTAATAATCAAACAATCTGCTCACCTAATGATTTGATGATGTAATGATCTGATGAGCTGATGATGTAATGATCTGCCGATGTGATGATCTAAAAGTCTGATGATTTAACAATCTGATGATTTAACGATGTGACGATCTAAGAAACGGACGACCCAATGGTCTGACGATTTGATGATCTAATGAGCAGATGATCTAATGATTTGATGATCTAATGATTTGATGATCTAATGATTTGATGATCTAATGATCTGATGATCTAATGATCTGACGATCTGATGAATTAACACTCTGATGTTCTAACGATCGGACGATCTAAGAAACTGACAACCTAATGATCTAACGATTTGATGATTTAACAGTCTGATGATCTAACAACCTGATGACCTAATGATATGACGATCTAGGGATCTAATGATTTGATGATCTAACGATCTGATGATCTAAGGCAGACAGGAAGCAGTCAAAGGAGCCGAAGCAGATGGTTTCCAGATGGCCAGTTGTGTTTTTCGGCTGATATTTGTGTTGATCTCTGGGAAACTGTCACTCAGCTCAAACCTCTGGGGTCGTATCCGTTCGCAGCTCCTGACATGGACCCAGCTGGAAAAGTCCCAGCATGCTCCGGGTCATTTCGATAAGCCAAACTAAGCACAACATATCAGACGTTTATTGGTTGTTTTTGTCTAATAAATCATGTGTTACTGAACTCTTCAAACATCTCACAGTGGCAATGAAAAGCTAAATCTGATCATTTATCAACACAAAACTACTGAAGAAACGTTTGAGGTTCAGATTCTGCTTAAAGTTCCACTTAAGATGATTAAAAAAATTAAGTGGTTTCCAGCTTTGACAACTTTGTTGGATTTCCACACAAAGTCTCCAGGTGGTTTGGTTTTAACCGTCCTTCTGTGCAGCTACTCAAGTGCTTTTCTGTGGAATGAAGGATGATTAAAGTTTTCCTGGTTTGTCACGAATCTGAATCCTCTGCAGCTGCCACAAAAACCCAAACCCCTGACAGACAAAATAAACACAGAGATCAAAGTCCTCTGCAAATAAAAATTATTTTTAAAATTATGTTTTCATTTAATATTTTTACACACTCCCACCTGTCAGATCCAGTAGCGGGCGTCAAGGCCCTGGGTTCAGTCAAGCCAGACGTGGATCGATTGTTTTGTACCAAATGTTTACTCTTGCAAAACCCAAGTGTGTGTTTTTGCTCTTTACATCCAAACTCAAACACTTCTGTCAGATAATGAGAGACTGGGCTCGAAGACACCTGCAGCCACAAGGAGAAGCCTTTTCACCCAGACTGAACCAAGTCTGTTCAAAGTCTGTGCCAAGTCTGTACTAAGTCTGAATGAAGTCTGTACGAAGCCTGTATGAAATATGTAGGAAGTCTGCACTAAGTCTGCATGAAGTCTGTACAAAGTCTTTACGAAATCTGTATGAAGTCTGCAGTCTGCACAAAGTCTGTACAAAGTCTGCGTGAAGTTTGTATGAAACCTGCGTGAAGTCTAAACGAAGCCAGAAACTCTGTACGAAGCCTGCATGAAGTCTGTGCAAAGTCTTACAAAATCTGTACAAAGTCTACATGAAGTCTGCCTGAAGTCTGCACAAAGTCTGTACGAAACTGCATGAAGACTGTACGAAGCCTGCATGAAATATGTGCGAAGTTTGTATGAAACCTGCATGAAGTCTGTGCAAAGTTTGTATGAAACCTGTGTGAAGTCTGTACTAAGTCTGCACAAAGTCTGTACGAAGTCTGCATAAAGTCTGTGCAAAGTCTGCTCGAAGATTGTACGAAACCTGCGTGAAGTCTGTACAAAGCCTGCACAAAGTCTATGCGAAGTCTGCGCGAAGTCTGCACGAAGTCTGTACAAAGTCTGTACAAAATCTGCATGAAGTGTGCAAGAAGTCTGTAGGAAATCTGCATGAAGTCTGCATGAAGTCTATGTGAACTCTGCACAAAGTCAGTACAAAGTCTGCATGAAGTCTGCGCGAAGTTTGTATGAAACCTGCGTGAAGTCTGTACGAAGCCTGCACAAAGTCTGCGAGAAGTCTGCGCGAAACGTGCGTGAAGTCTGTACAAAGCCTGCGTGAAGTCTGTACGAAGTCTATACAAAGCATGCGTGGTCTGTACGAAGTCTGCACAAAGTCTGTACGAAGCCTGCATGAAATCTGTGCAAAGTCTGTGCGAAGTTTGTATGAAACCTGCGTGAAGTCTGCAAAGTCTGTACTAAGACTGCATGGTCCTTTTTTTTTTAATTCAACCTTTATCTATACAGGTTAGTCTCATTGAGCCTCGAGGACTTATTTACAAGAGAGTCCTGATTTTAACAAAGAATTATGACAAAAGTGAACAACAGTCACAAAAGAAAACTTGTAAATTGAAAAAAATTAATGGAAGAAAATTATATATTAAAAAAATAAAAAAAAATAAAAAACAGATACATTATCAAACAATGTAAAATACTAAAAACAGGAACATGTCTGCACTGGTTTGTGCCATGAACTTAGCAGATGTATGACTATCAAGATATATATCGTATATCACGATTTATCTTTTAAAAAAATATAGAGATAATGATTTTGGTCCATATAGCCCAGTCCTATCATCTTAGGAATAAATTTTGCAGATTTTCATTTCCTCTGGATGGCGTTAATTTAGCTTCCAGTTCTAAAGTTAAAAAGTTAAAAGACAGGCCGGTTCAGATCGTTTATTTATTTATTGTTGTTTGATTCCTAGAGCTGGAGTTGGCCTCAGGTGGTTTCTGTCAGGAGTCAAACTAGAGCTGCAGGACTCTGCAGACGGGTCAGGGACGCTTGCAACTGATCTAAAAAAAAAAAAAATTGTTTCTCAAATGTTTTAAATATGTTCAAATTCAAGCAGCAGGACTGTGAGCATCTGTGGCTACAAGAAGAAGTCAAGACCAGTGTTTCTGCTACAATTATACAAGCAGGGCGCCCCGCCCTGTCAACAGAACTCAACGTCCTGCCTACTAGACCCCCCCTCCCCCTGCTCCCCGCCGACAACTGCTGGCACTGATGTTCATTCATTCAGTTATCCCGGTTAATCCCATTGAGCCTCGGGGACTCATTTACAAGAGAGACCTGTTTTTTTTAACAAAGAGTGATGACAACAGTGAATAAAAATAGTAGACAATCATAAAAGTGGCATACAAATTTTAAATAAGAAAAGGTTTTTGTTTTTTTTACAAATTAAAATAAGACGACAACCAAAGGACAGTCAAAAGGAAAAAGTGGCAAAAAAATTTAAAAAATAAATATAAAAACATCTAGATTACAAGGCGGTGTAGAAAATTAAAAACAGGAACATGTCTGCATTGCTTCTTGCCAGGAACTTAGCAGATGTTTGAAGTCACTTAGAGAGGTCAAGGTCGAGAGCTTCAGATCTTTTTGTAAGATATTCCAGGAAACAGGAGCAGAGTACGAGAAGGTCCTTTTGTCTAGTTCAGTTCTCACTGAGGGGACACTGCAGGTAATAATGTCCTGAGAGCGCACGTTGTAGCTGCACTGATGATGTGACATGTAGGAGGAGATATAGGAAGGCAGCCGACAAAGGAGGGACTTACAGATGAAGATGAACCAGTGCGAGAGCCTACATGTTGTTAATGATGACCAATGACCAAGGAGTCCAGGGTGCAGCGATGGTAAGACCAGTTATGAATCTTAGCGCACCATGGGAGACAGCAACAAACATCTGCAAGGAGCTGGCATCATTCATGTAAATAATGTACCATCATCAGTGGCGGTAGGAAGGTAGCAGTTACAGGGCGTTTCTGGCATTCAGAGTTAAATAAGTTCTATTTCTGAAAAAGAAACCCAGTTTTACTTTCAGTTTCTTTATCAGGTTTTCAATATAATAATGATGATAATAATAATAATGTGTTATGTATTGTCATCATTGTATGTTCCCATACAATGATGCATTTAACCGATCCACCATGAGGTGGAGCAGTGGGTGACCTTTGGAGGTGTCTGGGGAGCAGATGGGGATGTGGTGTCCTGCTCAGAGACACCATGAGATGTGCAATGACTGAGGATCGAACCCGGGACCTGGATCCCGAGTCGGCTGCCCTGCCCCATAGACCATCTCGGCTCCTGTATGTGGTTTTAAAGAGTGATGTACATCGACCAAATTCCCAAGTATTTGTAAGAGTCTGCAAACTCAGTAGGAACACTGCATGGATGAGAGAGGAGGAAGAGTTGCTGGCACAACTTCCTGTTGGTTTTGTCAGTGTTTATCAGCAGCCTGAGGTGGAATAAGTCTGACTGGATGATGTCACGTGAAGACTGTAGAAACTGGAAAACCTTGGCAATTGTGCAGCTTTGTGCAGTGCCAACATGTCATATAATATTAATAAAAAAAAAAAACACAAAAATAAACAACAACAAAAAAGCAAATATTACCATAAATATCAAACGTGTACAAATCTCAAATTGGAACACATTAACACAGTAGAATCACTAAAAAAGCTCCTACTATAGGGCGTGCAGTGTAAACCAAAACTTATGGTAGTCAGTTCACAGCATTATCAAAGCCAAAGTTTCTTTACTTGTCATCCGCACCACATGTGGTACATGTGGTGGAATGAAACTGTGTACACAGGGTCCCAGTTACATCCAACAAAAGTATAAAAT
>JARVGS010000002.1:7687743-7700236 GCA_031762315.1 Hypsolebias antenori
ATATCTGAATGATGGAGCAGCGTGACCCGATCCAGACAAATAGCTCATCTCTGAGGGACGTCACCGATACTGAAAATAGAAAACCTGCAGTGTTCTTTTGTTCCACTTTAAACTACAGTTAAACTACTGGTTTGGTGTAGTTTGGCAGCCAAGAACAGAATAATCTGAACTTAATCCCAACGATTAAAGCCCCTCTGCTTTCTTTTAAGGTGTTCTGAATTAAAGCTGGACATAAATTCATCCTGCAGAGCTGAGCGTTGATAAAACGTCGTCGTTCTGCAGGAGCAACGAAACTAACTCCCAGTGACGCAGGAGGTTCTGGTTCCGTGTCTCACCTGGGATGGTCCTGCAGTCTCCCAGGCTCACGATCTTCCTGTCGAGGATGCGGCGCCCCCTGCTGAGGGTCTTGAGGAACTGCGCCTCCTCGTCGTTGATGATGTCCTTCACCATGTCCGGGTCCTTCTTTAGCTCGGGGAAGGCCTCGCCCTGCAGAACCAGAGTCCAAACTGTCAGACACCACTCACAAACAGAGGAGGACGAGGAGGGTTAAAGACCAACGACTCAGATTAAAGGTTTCTACAGAAAAGTTTAACATCTCCTGAATGCAACAGCTGCCAGACGCGCCTGTGACACCTGAAGAGAAGCTCTGGTTGTTTTTCACACCTGCTCATTTTGGGTGTTGCTCTAATGAAAAGGCCACAGAAGCTCTCACCAGTGAATCGACCACGACGTCCACCAGAGAGGCGAAGAAGCCGCGCTTAGCTCCAAGTTTCTCGTGCGAATAACGGACCGCACGACGAAGAATCCTCCTCAACACGTAGCTGAAAGCAGAAACCATCACAGCTAAAGCCCACAGACACGTGAACAGCTGAGGTCGATGGAGCATCGTTTACGGTGCCACACTCACCCTCTTCCTGTGTTGTCGGGCCGTCCGCCGTCCGACAGGGCGATGGTGATGGTGCGGGCGTGGTCAGCGAGGACACGGTACGCCATGTCGATCCCGTCTACATCATCGGCCCCGACTTTACCAGTGTAAGACCGAGCCCCCGTCCCCTGAAACAAACAGGATTGAACCGCACATGAAAGCTGCGACACGGTTTACTGGTCCACTCCAGATCCAGATGGTTCAGAAGTTCTCCAGACTGACAAAATGACCCACCGGCCTCAGTGAGCTCTTTTAATACAAAACATCTGGAACTACACGTCTCCTCGTACGTTCACGGTTCTCCTAACGTCAATCGGGGTTCAGTACCTTCTGAATGGCCTCAAAATAAGGCTGGAAGAGGTCGGTGTCATAGTTGGACATCTTGTTCTGGAGGATGGACACCAGGCGCTCCAGACCCATTCCCGTGTCGATGCTCTTCTTGGGCAGCGGCTTCAGCTCCGTCTCGGACTCTCTGAGCAGGAAGTTAGCACAATAAGAAACTGCTGGATGAAGCGATGAGAGCGGACCTTCCTGTCCTCAAGTTACCTGTTGAACTGGATGAAGACCAGGTTCCAGATCTCCAGCACATTGGGGTCGTCCATGTTCACCAGGTGAGACGCGTCTCTCCCTCCGATCCGGTCGTAATGGATCTCACTGCAGGGACCGCAGGGACCAGTGTCACCCATCTCCCAGAAGTTATCCTTCATGCTCCCCGGCAGGACCCGGGCCTCCTCCACCCTGAGCAGAACACAGACAGGACTTCACCTACAGGTGGTGCATTCAAGGTCCACATGGGAAAAAAACATTATTTATCGTTTGTTTTCTTTTCAATGGTTCTGAGTTTCAGGAGCTGCTGCTGCTCTTGAGCACTCAGGTGAGTGTTAACACAACACCAAGACGGAAATACATTAGCAGTGACCTCAGAGAAGCAGCTGTTATTGCCCATGAATCTGGGAAGGGTCAAAGGTTATAAAAACTTGTTTTTGTTTTGATTGTGAATGCATGCTCAGTGCACGTCAGCAGAAAACAAACAGGAAGCAGAACAAAGCATGAATCAACGTGGAGCCGAACGAAACCCTGAAATAACAAAAACATGTTTCTCATTCAAACGGCAGAACTCAAAAACGATGGCGTCTGTCCGTCCAGCATCTTCCGCTTGTTCAAAAGTCGTGTCGCGAGGGCAGCAGCTCGAGCAGGGAGGCCCAGACATCTCTTTCCACAAAGATGGCGTGATGAATTAAATCTTTGTGCCGACGTAACCCCTGAGTCCACACTTAATCCCAAAGAAGTGCTGAGAAGCTGCAGGTCAGCAGCAAATTTTAGTTTGTGGGCGTTTACAAACTACCCTGGACTTTAAACACACCGCCTCTGAAAGCAGACAATTCGATTCAAGTTCTGCTCAGGATCCAGTTTTACGAGTCAAAGAACTCGTCTGTGATTTTATCCCAGGAGTCTCGTGATCTCTGAGAGTCTTCAAAAGAAGGATACATGTGTCATCGGCTGGACCGGCAGCTGTAAAGATGGTGGAGTTCTTTGTGGAGTTTTCTCCAGTGAAGCTGCTTCTAGACACACTCCGGTTCAGGTGGGGTGGGGGGGCAGAGATGAGCTCCTTAACAGGTGTAAAATGTAACCAGAACTACAATACTATCTTCAATCTGACAGGCTGACTCCTGAGTTCATTCCAAGCCATCGTGTACACTCACGTGCACAACAACTTCTCCACAACTCAACAGTCTGAATTCATTTATCTGTTGTTAATACATTTCACGCTCTGCTTCCACGGCACAGCGTGTGCTCGTGACGTCCTGCTGCAATGAGGCCAACAGAGGAGCGTTTTGTCACACTGACATTACTTAGGACAGCTGTTGATCTTGTCAGGATCTCCACAGGTTCAACACGAAGGTCATTAAAAAAAAATAAAAGATCATCAAGGTCAAAGAACTGAAGCAACACTGGAAAGAAGAGTGGCTAAAATTGCTCCTTTTGTTTCTGCTGAATGTAAAACGTATGAGTAAAGTTTGCAGCGTTTAAGGTGAGAAATGATGAAGTTCAACAGAAAACAGAAAGTTGTAGCCAAACTGACCCAAGGTCCACCCAGATCTGTTTGCACTCCAGGTCCGGCTCCAGACCCGCTTCAGCGTTTCCTCCAAAGTAGGTGACATACAGTCGATCTATGGAAATACCAAACTCCTGCGTCAGCAGCTCCAGAGCCATCTTACAGGCCAGATGCTGCAGAGGAGAACAAACACAAACACAGTGCGACTACTGAAGATACAGTTTCTAAACTTTTGATAAAGTTCTACATTGTTCACAACGTCTCCACTGCAGCTTCTCAGACAGAGGAAGTAGTTATAACATAATAATAATTATCTCATACAATTATGTATTGCGGTGCTAACGTGACACAAAGAGAAAGGACAAATAAAAACCTTAAAGTAGTCCCCAAAGGACCAGGAGCCGAGCATCTCAAAGAAGGTGTGATGGTAAACGTCTTTCCCCACGTCGTCCAGGTCGTTGTGTTTACCTCCTGCGCGGATGCATTTCTGCGTGTTGGCTGCACGCCTCAGCTTGGCCATGGGGTGGGACGGGTCGATGGTGTTCAGAAAGATGGGCTTGAACTAAGAGGGGGAAGAGGAACAGATGTTCCTGAGACCTTGAATACTGGGTGACGCAGATCAGAGTGAGGAGGGAAACAGCATACCTGGTTCATGCCAGCGTTGGCGAACAGCAGCGTGGGGTCGTCCAGCGGGACGGTGGACGAGGAGTGGACATACTGGTGCTCGTAGCGGATGAAAAAGTTGACGAACTTCTGACGGATTTGAGCTGCGCTCAAAGACGAGTCCATCCTGAATCAGCTGACTGAACAAAAACACAGACTCAGTCCGGCAGCTTTAAACAGGAAGCTGCAGAGTTGATTTTAAAATGCTTCTTCTCTGCTGCAAAGATGCTGGTTTCTAACAAACTGGATATTTAGCAATCAACGGGACATCAGAGACAGGTTAAAGGTCAGTGAATGAAGTGAAAAATGCAGAATCCACTCTCTTATTGTTTGTCTGATCTTAACGTGTCTTTACAAAGAGGGTTTTTTCTTTTTTACATCGACTAACAGCAGCTCAGTAATCCTGAGAGATGGTAAAAATCTAAAAGTGCAGGTAACGGCACCCTTCACTGGGTCTGAAAACTTCACCCAGAAGAACCTTCTCTGTCCAGCAAGACATTGTGTCTGTCCTACAAGCACCAACAAACTGAGTCTTTGGTGACAAAATTATAAATATAGATTCAGCTTTTCCTCCTAAAAGGTCCAGTCTTAAATACAATGTTTTAATTAAACGCATTTAATGAAGGATGCTTAAGCTGAACGTTCCTGAGTGTGACCCGATGGAAAGCGGGGAAGCTCACAGGATGTCACCTCAGGTCTACAGACTGGTCCAGGTCCTGACAACTAAACCTAGGTTAGTGAAGGGAGGAAGCTTCAACCCCCGGTGGTCTTTAAAGAACAAAAACCTCCAGCTTTAGGGTGTAAAATAAATAAACCTGATGATGTTATGTCCTGACTCTGACAGGTGAACTCCCCCAAAGCTCACCTTCATTTCTTAACACGCTGGAGGACATGAGCTTCGCACAAGTTCAGGTTTATGCATTTATAACCACAAAAGGCAGGGTTGGGGTTAGGCAGCCTCAACATGCTCAAATGAAACATCCAGTTCGACAATATACTGTACTAAATACTGGACACGTTCATTCAGATCCAACGTCCAAGATCAGACTTAAAATGACAAAAACAGACTTCTGCTGCAGAAAACTGAGTCGGTTAACACAGGTGGAACGCTGTGAACCCGCCTTTGGGGCACTTTCTGGATTCTTTTCACCACGTCAACCTGCTGTAAGAAGCCGGCGGGGAGACACAAGCTTGAACGTGACGTTAGCAGGCTAACAAGTTAGCCGGTTAAGCTAACTCTATTTCAGGCTAGCTGGATGAATTCAAGGCACAACTGACAGATAAGCCGGACAGATAAACGGATAGTTGCGTGTGCTCTTTCCGGCAGCTTGTTAGCAGACGATAATACTCACTGAGGTCGTTGTTACCACAGAATGAATCAGCTTCAGCGCCTCGTTTCACCGCTTCGATCTACGCTGCTTCGCCGAAAGGAAGGCGCTGATGCAGCGGACACGCCCATGAAAGCTTCTCATTGGTCCAAACACACCAATGCGTCAGAAACGTACGTTCCCATTGGACAACAATACTGACAATCTTGGCCGAACCTACCTCAGCCTTTCACAGCCTCGGCTGATGCAACGAAATAAGCAGCAGGTGTCCCATTTTTATTCTTGTTTTTCTGATGTGTTATAATTGTGTTTGTTTCACTAACAACATTTAAATCTTAAACGATGTTCACAAATGTATTCATGACTCAAAAAGTCCTGATTAAACGAATAATAAAGCTGTTGTGCCCCTTGTATGGAACTTTGAAGGTGCCATTGTTTAGATTTTTATTTATTTATTGTTTCTATTGTACCGAGTTATACACAAAAATCCAAACATCAGGACTTCAGAGGCTCTTTAACCCGCTTATAAACTTTTTCCCTACATTAATACGAATATAATCCTTTACACATTCTAATTATTTCTACACATTTACAGCAAACATTGACGGAAGCCTATTTGTACAAATTTGAAAAGTCTGGTCCTCTGGATATTCAACAAAACAAACAAACAAAAACTGTAGAAACGTTTCGCCTTTCCTCGGAGGAAAGACAAAAAATTTCTACAATTTTTATTTATTTATTTATTTATTTTTAATGTCCAGAGGACCAGACTTTACTTTTTTTTTAGATTTTTCTACCTGGATTATTGAGCATGCATCAGGATATTTGTACAAATGTTTAGTTTAGTTGTTTGTAAGAAAACTGAACAGCAAAAGTATTCATCTTTTTATTAATTTCCACAATTTCAAGGCCTTGTGTTGCACATCTGTATACATACTGATGTGGTTTGAAAACAATTTAAATGCACCATGAGGTGTTTTATTTGTCTGGGAAAAGAGTTGTGGCAAAACAACAAAGTTTCCCCGGTCCTTCGGCTGACCTAGTAGTGTTAATCATCTTTACTGTTAATATATTACTAACAGTATAATCTACGAGCTACTGAGGGTGTTTAAATTAACCTCTACAAACCGTGTTTTATTATAGGTTTGAATAAAGTTGTCTTTATAGCTCTTCCTTCTTCCTGATGCTTTATCACAGGCTCCATTATACTTTATGGCACTTTAGTATTTTATGGACCAGAGTGGAAGGAGAAACAAGTAAAAATAAATAGTTTGTTTGTATATATTTTATTTCTGATTTCATGGTTTATTTGCAGGACTAAAGAGAGGAGCAGAGGAAAGAAGAAAACAGGAAACATTCAGGATAATCACAAGTTGGTTGCATGAAATTAGCAATGTTTAAAATAACTTGTTTGGTGTTTTTTTTTTTTTTTTTTCCTGTTGCTGCTGATGAAAGCAAACCAGAACTCGGCTCACACTAATGTATAATTTAATTTAATAAAAGCTATTTGTTTTTGTAAATCACTGCTGTTGTAGCTTCATTTTACATTTAAATCAAACTAGAAATGGTTCAATTGTTTGATTAGGATCAATAGACTTTTGGACGGGGCCTCCACCAGATGTTTCTGTATCCTTAAAGCTCCCATGAGCTTGATAAAAAAAAAAAACATTTAATTTGTTTATTTACAGTATTGAAACAAAAATATCTTTATAATAATCACTCAGGACTCCAAAAGTGAAGTTTGAACATAGTTTTACAGCTGAATCTGAAGAAATTAAAATATCCTGAAAAAGTTTTATATTTTCTGTCAGTCATTTCCTAAAGTAAAACTCATAAATTATATAGATTCATTACACAGAGTGAAATATTTCAGCCTTTATTTCTTGTTATTTTTATAATTATAACTTACAGATAATGAAAAACAAAAGAAAATGAGAATATTGTGAAGAGGCACAATGTTGTAAACTCCTGGGGTCACAGCCTAATCAGCAAATTAACTTCTAGACATGAGCTACAAATATCTCAGTCATCAAGTCCAGCCACTCCTGAAACAGAGACAGTAAGAAGCATCTTACCTGCTGAGGAGACAAAGAACTGGACTGTTGCTCAGTGGTCCTACGTTCTCATTTCACATGAAAGTAAGTTTTCATGTAATTTGTAAATCAAGTTCCCAGGGTCTGGAAGAAGAGTGGAGAGGCCCAGAATCCACTCTGCTTGAAGTTCAGTTAGATGTTTCCACAGTCAGTGATGGTTTGGGTCCATGTCCTCTCCTGGTGCTGGTCCAGTGGGTTTTCTGAAGTCCACAGCGAGTGTAGCATCAACCAGGAGATTTTAAAGAACTTCATTCTTCCTTTTGCTGACGAGCTTTATGAAGATGTTGATTTCATTTTACAGCTGGACTCCGCACCGGCCCACACTGCCAAAGGTTTCAAAAGTTGGCTGTGGAATATTCTCAATTTCTGAGACACTGAGTTTTGCTTTTTCATTATTTGTAAGACATATTCATTAAAATTAAAAGAAAAAAGGCTTGAAATATTTCACTCTGTGAGTACTGAATCTGCAATGTACGAGGTTCACTTTCTGAATTGATTGATCAATTTTATTTTGACTTTTTCCACAATATTTAAATTGTTTTAGATGTTCCTGTAGATTCCACGTGCAAGGAGTGAAGCTCATTTTATACATCCCTATACGGCACACCAGTGGCAATTTTAGCCTCTTTTTGTAATTTAACTCAGCACCCCTAAAAATGAAGAAACAAACATTAGGATTTTGTAAGGAAATTCAATTCTCAATCCTTAGATTCGCCAAAATATTGAATAAATTTGGAATAAATGTGAAATGTGCCAGGCACACTAACAGTTAGGAACATTATTTATCTTAAAAAGCCAGCAGACTGTGTTTAATCTAAGTCACATAAAAAGTTACTAGTAAGGTACAGAGCCGAAAACCTTTCCTTCTGACTGATTAAGTTTTTTTTACTGGGAAAAATTGTGAACAAAACAAAAACAATTGTCACTTTGAAGGCTCCATACAGTTTGAACTAGATGTTTAATTAAATAATTATATATCCTGTTTTCTAACTATTAATCAGTTCTTTATTTGTTTCTGTTGTTCCTTTAATATTTTATATTTAAAGGCTTCGTTTAAACAAAGACACGATGATGAAATATTACAGAACACCGTAACGTTCTGGGCGTAAAGACAGGCGGAACCCTCTTTCCTTGCTGTAGTTCTGTGGGGACCTGTTTCTGGGACGGATCCCTTCAGCGAACCATCATGCCGACTGATAAGAAGCGTGTTCGCGGTCCTGAAACTTCTCAGAGCCCTGTTCTGTTCGGATGCAAACCCGCAGCAGCTCTGCCCTCGCACGGCCCGCGAGCGGACGGGCGGCAGCGGGACCAGGTGGACATCCGGCCGGTGTTTGTGCGCTGCGGCCCGGTCAGCCAAGCTAACGGCTCCGCGTACATCGAGGCCGGAAACACCAAGCTAATATGCTGCGTTTATGGACCGCGGGAAACCGGGCGTAAAGATGAGACCGATATGAAATGTGGAAGGTTTGTCTTTACTGTATTTGTTTAACCTTTATGGATTGGTTCAGTTTAACTATGTAAAACCTAAACAAAATGGTTTAGTGTGAGTACTGTTACAATTATTATATTATACAGTAAATTAAAAAATGTTTATACGTTATTGTCACAAAAACATGAACACAACTGAAAACAGCATTCTTTGATAAAAATGTTTAGCGATTTTATAGTTAAAAAGGTTTCATTTAATTGCTTAATGCTCTGTTTTTTTATTTTATCTAAACAAATACCAGTAGTTTTTTTTTTTTTACACGTTGTATTCATGAACCATGTTTTCAACTTTACCTGAGAGGAGCGTCATCACTGACTGTGTTCATCTGCTGCATTTCGTCTCGTTTCTTTGGACCAGAACCAGACTGAAGTTCCAAGATCATCTGTGATCAATCAATGAATCTAACCTCCATCCAACCATCTTCAGCTCATGACAACTTCTCTGTGACGCTTTCTTCGGCTTGTCTTTAGCTCCTAATGATGAACTCTTACTTCTAACCAGCAGGTTCTTCTTTGCTGAAACATTTCAAGGAGCTGCAAGAAACTCGGTCTTATAAGCACAATGCTGCAGCTCCTCAGACTGAAGAAGTCTTTTGGACAAAAGTCAGTGTTTCAACTAAGGAGGACCTGACTCAACCTGGTTACGATCTGGACGTGACCTCTTACTGTTCCTTCTTTCAGACTCATGATTCTGTCCTGCTCGTTTCCTGTCTGTCGGCTGCAGCAGCCCGTGAACTTTTGTTCTTCAGGTGGAAAATCATTTTCAGATGAACCTGTCCGGACTATTTCAAAGATTGCATCATGTTCCCTCATGAGACGATTCTCTATTCAGAATAATCTGTCATGATTCCACTCTGCAGCAGGGATTGGTGTCTGAGTTGATGTCACCTGTGTGTGTGCGCAGGTTGACCACCGACATGCGCTTGGCTCCGTTCTCCTGCCAGGTGAGGGGCTCGTGGATCCAGGGGACGCAGGACAAGGACCTGTCTCTGATGCTGTACGAGAGCCTGCAGCCGGCCGTGTGCCTCCACAAGTACCCGCGCTCTCAGATCAAGGTCAGCGTGATGGTTCTGGAGAGTAGCGGCTCGGTTCTGGCCCACGCCATCACGTGCGCGTCTCTGGCGCTGGCGGACGCGGGTATCGAGATGTACGACCTGGTTTTGGGTTGCTCCCTCCGTCAGGATGGCGGCTCGTTTGTAGTGGACCCCACGTCCGAGGAGGAGAGCAGCTGGAGCACTGGCGGCGGTCTGACGCTGGCCTTCCTGCCCAGCCTGAACCAGGTCTCGGGGCTGCAGTCGGACGGGGACATGACTGTGGAGACTCTGACCGCCGGGGTCCGGACCTGCATCGAGGGCTGTTACAAACTGTACCCGGTAGTCCAGCAGGCCCTGACCCGAGCTGTACGCCGGGCGGCTCCACCGCCGTCAGAGAGCTGAGACCCAATAGGTTCTGTTCTGGTTTGAACTTGTTTGGGTTTCTCTGTGAGCCAATTTTGTTTTCCTAGAATAGACTAAAACCTTTATGTAAAATTAATAAAGTTGTTTATTTCATGTCAACACTCATTTCTCCAAGTCTTAATTCATGATCTCCAACGGTGCTGCTGGTAAAAACACTCATTTGAAAATGATAATAAACATAAGGAGTCTTGTTTTTCTTTGTTTGAGATGAGCACTCCCAGAAACACATTGTTTCATAAATTACAAGTCACAAGTAACTTTTAGCATCTATTTAAAGAAAATGACCACTGGAGGTCACTCGGGTCAAATCATTTACTAACTTCATCTGAAAACAGGTTGTAGATGTTTTTATTTATAGAACTGTCCAAATGTTTTTAATTTTATGTATTCATGTTCTCAAAGCCTCGAATCAAAGTTCTCACACTAGTAAAACTGAAGGTTCTTAAAATTAAAAACATGTATTTCTAAGTGATCTGATCTAAACATTTTCTCTTTTTACTCAGTTTATAATCAGACAATTTACTGAAGTTTAATTAAAAACACCCGGTTTAGAGTCACTCGTTTTAAGTGTTGATTATAAATGAACTAAATGTTTTTTTCTGTCAGGTCAACATTCTCAGATTCCAGTTTTTAACTCCGTCTGTCTCTTTTAATATATTACATATTGATTACTAGTAGTTTCTTTAACTGTACACGTACGACTTTATTTGAAACACTGAAGAATATTTGAAGAACTTGATGGATTCTTTATTTAAAATAAAACGGGGGCTCATTTCTCCATATTTTTTATTTTTCTTTATTTAGTGACTAACTGAAGTATTTTCTTCTGTTTCTGTTTCTAGTTTTAAAGAGTTGATAAATCCTTTTTTACGCCTCCTGGTGTGTTCACTGTAACACGTCCTTATTCACAAACAACTTTCTGTTCACATTTGCTCCTAAAACACTTGCTCAATTCAACTCGTTAAATATTAAAATAAAACATGTTAACATTTCAGGAATGATTTTCCACAAAGACTTTCTAACGTTACAATTTTCTTCCGTTTCCTGATTTGGATCAGTTTTCTAGTTAAAAAGAACAAAACGTCTATTTCTCATCTTTAGGAGGAGGTCTGGAACCATCTGGAGCTCTTTCAGTGGACATCAGAACTGATGACATGGTCCATGTGGGTCTGACCTGGGGAGGGCATGGTACCAGGGTGCATGATGGGAACAGCATGTGAAAGTCGGGGCAGTGTGATGCTTTGGACAAGATCATAAACTCAGAGCCATCACAGGGAACTTCAGAGGGCTGCGGGAAACTGGCAGAGATCACCTGGAGGTTTCAAGAGACCTTGGAGTTCTGCTGGTGGTCTGCAGGAGACTTTTGGAGGACTGAGAAACCTTCAAAGGTCCCTTATACTCAGAGGTCCATGAAGATGCGTCATGTCTGATTGGTAGCTAAATAAATAAGGATCTGCTCGTCGTTGGACAAGTGGTCATAATATTATGGCTCATTGAAGTGGCCGAGTCCAGTTTTTAAAAGTCTAAAGTAACTTTGTTTGTCACACTCACGTGAATCTGATTTAAACACCAAAGAAATAAAAATATCTTTATTCCTCTGTTGACAACTTGAACAACAAAACACTTGAGACCGGACCAACATGCAGCATCTTTTTAGCTCGGCGTTACGACAAACCGCTGAAGAAGAAGCAGGAATCAATCTGAGGAAAGTCTCTGCAGCTAAAACGACCACGACTCTTCTGTGCTCCTCTGCTGTCAATCACTGTTCCTTCAGCCAATCACAGCAGCAGCAGGCGCTGTGGCTGGGGCGGGAGGAAGCCGACGGGGATTGGACGCTCGGCTTAAACTGTGTGAGATGTGATTGAGGGAAGGTTTGAGAGCCACATCGTAAACACAACAAACAGATAAACAGACGAGGTTCAGATCAGAGCAATGACTTTTGATGATTCAGCTGAGATTAAAACAGCTTCTGAAAGCTGAAGCCTGCTGTGTGTGTGTGTCTGAGTCAGTGTGTGTGTGTGTGTGTGTATCGGTACGCCCGGCTGTGCCGCGGGCACGGCATCATGACTGCGTCCACGCTACCTTCGCTGTCTGAGCTGCTGTCAGAGTCGCTGCTGCCAGAATAAGCGCAGAGTCCCGGGAAAACGCCGACGCACACGGCCGCAGACGGCAGGTGCAGCACGCCGTGGGCGGAGCCCGGGGGAGCCGCCGGCGTCTTCGCTGTCAGGCCAGGGAGTGCTCGATGATCCTCAGGCGCACCTGTTCCTCCTCCTGCTGCTCCGCCCTCCTGCTCTGAACGACACAACTTCCTGTTAGAGACGCCAGCAGCTTCTTCACACAAAACACTTTTAGATCCACAGGAAACACTTATACAGGTGCTGGTCATAAAATTAGACTACAGGTAGTCCTCGACTTACAGCAACTCGGACTTAAGAACGGGTGTGCAGCGCAGCGTTAACATACATTTTACATGTATTTCCTCG
>JARVGS010000002.1:7757390-7771602 GCA_031762315.1 Hypsolebias antenori
GTAAATGGCTTTGTGGTGTTTTTTTTAAGTGTTGATAAAAAAAATTTGTGAGGTTACTTCAAGAGGTAGCAACAGCAGCAAGGCAGGTTCTGCACAATACATGTCGCTGCGCAGCAGCATCTTTTTTCCAAACAACAGAGGTGCTGCCGCTCTTTGGTACCAAACTTTCAGAGGTGTTAGCGTCTGCCGAGTCCGACGCCACTGTACAACTGGTTAAAACGCAGTGTTGACTTCTCCCGCTCCCTGCTCTGCTCCGTTCACTTGCAAGTCACGTAACCAGATCACATGACCAGTCAAATCACACCCTTTGCAATTAGAAAATCTCATTTGAGCACATTGCAATATTATCGCAATGCAACTAATTGTTCAGCCCTAATAGTGACACGTGCAGATTTTGACCGATGTATAAAGGTTGAATGAAAAAAATGCTTGTGGTCAAAACATGCACAAATCCCACAGCCAAGCAACTGACTAGACTGCTCCATCAGAGAGGCAAACAGTGATCTCATCGTTCAGTAATCAGAGTGAACATTATCTGCATGTGGCCATGGCATGTTTAAACCCACATGTATGAAATGACAGACTGATCGTGTACCACAGCCATGAAGTACACACTGGAATCTGACTATAACATAATATGTTTCATCTGCATTTCTAATATGGAATAATTCCAAATTTCCCTAATCTGACTTCCCACAGAAAGTTTCTGGAAATTTTCTGCACCTGTACAAACCTGAATGCTTTAGTTCATCTCCAATATCAATAATATCCATACAACATGCTGAACATTTAGGTTTTTATTTTTTAATTTCTAAAGAATCAGATTTATTTTATCATGCTGGAGTTGACATTTTAAAAACATCTCTGACAGACGTTGCCATGTTGCTTATGCTGCAATGCATTCTGGGTAAACAACAGATGCCTCCGGTGCGAGCTACATCCAGTTTGAAGGAAAATGTCTGACGTTCAGATCTTTAATTTGAAGTGTAGCACATCGACAAAAGAGAGAACGTAGAAAGGAGCCAGACTGCAGCTGAAAACGACAAAGAGGGGGGATGAAGAGCTGCTGAGAGCTTCTGCTGCACAGAGCTGCTTTCAATCATAAGCATCAAACATGTTCTCACATATAAATAAACACTTAAAGACACCTGAAATGTCCAACCATAATCACCCTCTTCTTCTTGTCCTGATTTGGGTTGTGGGTTCTAATCTGTTGTAAATCTCAAGTCCACTCTGACCACAGAGCAGCATACAACTTGGGGGGGGGGGGGGCTCAGCTTTAGCTTGTTTGCTTTCATGTTAGCTCCAGAAGGATTAACACAAAATATAACTATTATCAAACACGCCACTTTTTCGTCTAGACTCCACTGCTACCTCTGGACGTCTTTGTCCCAGAATGCACTGCACTAGTAAAATAATGCTGATGTCCTTATGTGAAAAATCTAATAAATACAGTTTGTTTTAAGTAATTAGGTGTTTTCCTGTGTCACAAATAGAAATGAAAATGTGTAGTTTCACTTAATAATTAGTCGATTGATCAATCAAATTAAAAATACCTTCACTGGTCGGTATTATGATTCCATCAGTATGTTGTCCTGTTGTGTATGATTTTTTTTTTTTTTTTTACCTTTAGGCTGCAAAACAAATGATTATGCCCAGAGGGGATAATAAAAATTCCTTAACTCCATTTCAAAGCTAGCGGCTTTGATTAACACGAAAAACTAAAAGAGCTATAGTGAAACAGAGAAACTCTGATTATAACAATCTAGAATCCAGCCCAGACTCTTACCTGACACAGATTAAAGCAACCAAACCACCATCACTTACATCAATCTCTCCTTCATCAATCTCTCCATCATCTTCATCCTTCTTCTTGTCTCTGAAGGAATCTCTGCGGAGCCTCTCAGGTCCTCTGGAGTCATCTGTCCTCTTTGACTTGTCTTTAGGAGATGGAGGGAGAATTGGTTTCTTGTCCTTTCTGCTTTTATCTCGACTCTCCTGCTCCTCCTCCTTGTCCTCCCCTCCCTCCACTTTTGTGTCCTCCTCATCTTCCTCGTCGTCGTGTACAGGGATGCTAGGCTCTTCGGGTACTTCCTCGTCGTAATCCAGCTCATGCTCATCCAGCTCACGAGACACGGAGGCCGAGTCGTCTTTCATCTCCCTCACTGCAGCAGCTCTTCTCCTCTCTTCGGCTCTCCTCATTTCCTCCTCCTCCTCCTCATTTTTATCTCCCTCCTCCTCTTCATCACCCACCTCTGCTGCTCCTCGCTCTACTGAGACATCTTTACTGTACCCATCTTCTCCATCTTCTTCAGACTCGTTGAGGTGCCGGACCTGCTCTGAGTCTGAGTCTGGAGACAGCGGAGTGTCAACAACTCCATCCTCTTCCTCATCTAAATGCTCCCCATGCGGAACAACAACATCATCATCATCCCCCTCCATGAACACGATGGTCTCATCCTCCTGCACTATCCCCTCTGCATCTCCAACTGGTTCCTCATCTTCTGGGTCAGATATAAAGTCAGGGACGACCTCATCCTCAAAGTTCAAACCTCTTCCATGGCTTTCTACTGATTCATCTTCCTCAATGAGGCCTCCATTTTCCTCCCTGGGGAGTAGCTCGCTGTCAGAGATGACCCTGTCCTCTTCTTCATCAGGAGACTGCAGCAGTTCACTGTCAGAAAGACTCCTACCCTCCTCCTCAGGAGACTGAGGAGACTGCATCGGGCTTTCAGGAGTATCCATTGAAGAATATTCTGAAGGAAGAGAAAAGATTCTGTAAGAATAAGAAGGTGCCATCTTAACTGAGCTCACGCTGCAATAACTACACCAAGCAGCCATAACATTGTAAGAAACGACTGGAGAGGAAGGACAACAAAAACACTGGAGTGGGTCAGACCCATCAGGCAGAAGGGGAATGTTCTGATCATTAAGGTGCTAAAAGCTGAAAAAGTTTTTGGTATGTGGATTTAACCAGAACCAAACTGTGATGGTTACACGGCTGAGTCAGAATGTTTCCACAGCTCCGCTCTCGATCTAATAAAATCAAGATAGACCAAAGATGGTCCAAAACAGAACTGAAGAATCAGAGTCAAGGTCATGGATGAAGTCCACGTAAGGACCGTAAGCTGGCCTGTGTTGTTCTGATCCAATAAAAGAGCTGTTGCAAATCATACTGAAGGTTCTGATAAGAAAGGTGTCAGAACCTATTCCAGTTTGCGGTGTTTGGGTCTATCTGCAGATGGATCAGGGTGTCTCTGCTCACCTGGGTCCATCCAGCAAGTAACACTCCTGAACATCAGAAACTCAACCACTGAGCAGTGGAGGTGTTCTTCTGATCGAATGATCATGCTTCATTTTCCATCTTGTGGATGGTTGGTTGGATCCATGCACATCTCCTACCTCTCTGTTTTGTTTTTAGGGGGTCGAGATGGGGAAGAGGTAGGTCAGCTGACTTGGGATCAGAAAGTCACGTTTAGACTACCAGCCATTCCCATATGTTGTCATGTCTCTGAACAAGACAACTACCAGTAATCCCCAATTGCTCCCCGGGTACTTGCATAGCTGCCCACAACTCCACCTGGATGTATCTCAGGTGTGATGGGTTAAATGCAGATAACTATTTTTTCCCCTTCCTTACCTAGGAAGGACAGGTGCATCGACATTCTGTTAGGAAAATGCTGGTCCTCCTGGGTCCATGTGGACATTCATGGACACAACAAACTGTAACATCAGACCTCATGTTCCCACCTTCTTAGGTTGATGGAAAATGAAGCTACTATGTTGCAGTTTGTAGTAGCTGCCATGTTGGATTTTTGGAACAGTAGCTAAATGTGTTAAACAAATACTTGAACAAAAAGCAGCAAGGTTAGAACTTGAAGCAATAATCTGAGAGTTATTTTAAAATTGATAAGAGTAATGTCCCATTTGTTGATTTGTCAGAAAAAATATTGAAACTTGTCTTTGGACCATCCTGTGAGAGGCTGTAACAAATCCAGCATCAACGTCAGGTTCTTGAGAAGAGTCCAGTTTTCCTGTCATGTCGATTTCTTACACAAGGTTACACTGCCCAGATGCAAAACTGTGTTGTATTTCATATTGATTATAATGTTATGACTGATCATTGTCTCCCAAACCTGCCAATTTAAGATCCATACGTGTGTATAAACAAGATAAACCCTGACTCAGAAATCGAAGCAGCTTATAGGTTGGACTTGATCACGTGATGAATGAAAAACAAACAAGTTATTATTTAATTTTGGCTTACAGCAGCAGGATTATCCTGATGCATGCTCAATAATCCAGGTAAAATAATAAATAAATAAGTTAAATTAGGTCCTCTGGACGGGTTCAAAAAACTAACTAACAAAAAACTAACAACCAACCAGTCTGACTTCAAGGACCTGACTTCACTGTTTTGGAACAGCAGGATTACTTAGCTTCTGACGCGGCTAATTCAACACAACTAACATCAAGTTAGTAAACTAATAAAATGCTACTACTAACATCACTAAACTAACACTGTAGTTAGTTTACTGATGTTAGTAGTACAGCTATCACTAAACTGATACTATCACTAAACTGATACTATCACTAAACTAATAAAACATTTACCATTACTGAACTAACAAAACGCTACCATCACTTAACTACGGTAATACTACTATCGCTAAACTAATAACACTACTACTAAGCATTATTAAACTTACCGTCACTAAACTATCACTACTAACCAGTACTCTTGCAGCATGTCAATCCCAATAACGTGACTCAGTGCATTTACATATTTAACTGTGTCAGTGTTAAGACATGCTGTCCTGCAGCCAAATAGAAGGTTGTAACACTTACAATAGCTGGTCGAGCTAGCTGACAACTAGGCCCAGAACCCGGCGACGCACTTAGAGCAGGCTAATCGCGCACAAACTGTTCGAACCGAACCGTGAACTCCCTCCAACATTATAAACACGTAGACTGTTGATTTTAACGACTTTAATACGTGCTCGCTGCCGATTAGCATCGAGCCGATCCGGCGGGACGTCCACCGTCTTTACGTTAGCAACGTTAGCCTCCCTGAAGCTAAGCTAACAGCTAGCCGCTAACAAGCACGCATTCTCATTCACCTGGCCGACCCGGAGCACTTTACTGACGGCGCAGCTGCGGTAACGGCGACCCCCTCCCACGTACACCGGCTTTCACAGCACTACGGTCACTATTTCCCCAGTTTATTCCTCGTTTATTTCGGCCGATGCAGCGGAGGGAATAAATGATCCCACACGGCGCATGAAACACGTTACTTCAGCGTCATTAACAATCGACAGACCAGGGGGGCAATGCAGGCCGTGACGCGCAGGCGCAGCTGATCCGAGGGTCTGTCCATAGTCCACAGTACAGTATACAGTATAACATATTTATATGATATCTCTGAGTCTGTCTGCCTCTGGCTTCTTTCTAAAAAGTTGGTCGATTTTGTTATTAGTCCTCCATTAGTATGGAACGCCAAGATAATCAAAATTAAATAAATAAATTAAACGTTATGAAATAAGAAAAAATTGGCTTATTTATTCCATAATTGTGTTTTTCATGGCATATTATTTCATAATTGTGTTATATGGAACACCTAGATGCTCAAAATAAATAAACTAAACATTATGAAATAAGATAAACTGGTTTATTTATTTCATAATTGTGTTTTTCACGGCTTATTTATTTCAAAATTGTGTTTTTCATGGCTTGTTTCATAATGGCGTCTCGGCGTTTCATGCATTAGTCCTCCTGCATCACACGTCTTGGCCTCCCTGCGCTGGCTACCGGTTCACCTTCGAATCCAGTTCAAAATACTCCTCCTGTATGTCTACAAATTGCTGAACAGTCTCGCCCTGCCATCTCTCTGATTTGCTACAGCCGTATATCCCACCACCATCTCTGAGGTCAGCGGACCAGTTGCTCCTCACAGTTCCAGGAACTCGTCTTAAGCGCAGAGGTGACAGGGCCTTCTCTGTAGCAGGTCCAAAACTTTGGAACGAGTTACCTCTGCTTGTCAGACAGACCCCCTCCCTCTCGGTTTTCAAATCCCGTTTAAAAACACACTACTATTCCGTAGCTTTCAACACCAGATGATCTGTGTTTGAACCTGTTTACTTCACACAGCTTAGTCGTTATATTTATTATGTGCAACTTTTTTATGTCTATATTCTGATTTACTTCATTTTGTATGTTGCTTTGTGTGTCGCCTGTTTTTCTGTTTGTACAGCACTTTGGTTGGCCTTGTCGCTGTTTTAAGTGCTCCACAAATAAAATGGTATGGTATGGTACGAGTCAAACTCAAGACCTGCGGGCCAGATGTGGCCTGCCACGTCATTTTATGTGGCTCATGAGAGCTTAAAAGGTCTGATTGTCCTATAATAAATAAGTCAAAAGGGTGCACTGACATCCCACCACTAGACTGCAGTTTTTCCACATCAACATTTTCCGAATAAGTGGACTTGAGAAGATAAGACAAGATAAAACTTTATTGAAATACAAACAATGATCCCAAAATGTCCAGGAAGAGAAAAACTGATGCAGATGGAAGGCTGTTTCAAGAAAGACAGGAAAGCAAATATATGTTTGTGCTTCAAGGAGAGGAACCGGTGTGTGTTTTGTGTTATGAGGCAGTGGTGGTTGTCAAAGAATACATCAACATTTTCACTCTAAACACGGAGCTAAGTATGCTAAAGTGACCCTTCGACTCTAATGTTGTTATTTTGAGTTTCTTCTACTCTGTACTTATTAAATGTCTTGTTATGTTATGTTAAATTTGCAGCAATGAATTTGTGATTGCAGATTTATGTATACAGTATATGCAGGCAAATGTTTTATATAATAATATCTGTCATTAGTTGGATGTATGACCTTTGCCAGGCTGTGTGCAGCCATTTGTTTTGTCATATCTTAGCAGCTCACAATTGTTGGTTGGACCATTCTACCCTCTTAACTATGACAATAAAGTTTTGAACAAAGTTGATACTTGTTATTTTTCTTTATTCACTTGGAAAGTTTGATCATTGATTTAATGTGGGTTTCATAATCTGACAAATTAAAAGGTTTTATGTTGTAACAGCAGACATATTTTTCTACATCTATGCAAATACATACATGCAATATTTGTAAGTTGAATAAGTAAAAAATTCAGTTACCTGGTATTTAATATTAAGGCGTAGTTGCATTTATTTTACATTATGTTCAGTTAACTTTAGCTACATTTATACTGTCTTACTGTTACATCTGGCCCTTTGAGAGCAACCATTGTGCTGATGTGGCCCTCGGTGGAAATTAGTTTGACACCCCTGTCCTAATTTTGGAAAAAATACATCTAAATTTGTTAGTATCAAAAACAACAACAACAACAACAACAAAATAAATAAATAAAAAAAAGAAATAAAAAAAGGATTTTTTTTGGTATGGTGCGATGAGTTACTTTGTGTGGTTTTTCTTTATTTTATGGATTATTCTGTTTGAAAAAAATTGTTTGAGTTGATTGTTAAAGAAGGGGCAGACAAAATAAGATTTTATCTCCATCTGCGTCCTTTCATTTCATATACGGTATATATATTTTTTATCATGATGTGTTGTAAATTGTATTTTGTGTTCTTTTAACTTGAAATGAATAAAGTACAAACAAACAAACAAACAAAAAAACAAAAAAATATATGCTGCATGTTGGAGATCAAAGGAGATTGGTCACGGACGGGCTGTGTTAAACCTTGAGTCAATTTGTATGTGAGAGCACGAGGTAGAGAAACCGTGTGGCCATCCATTGCAGTGTCCATATTGAAAATCTCATCTTGGCTAGATTTCTTGGCTGATTAAGAAGCTGGATCAGATTACTGGATTCTCTCCAGACGGAGATGGTGAGCCCGGGCCCAGAGAAGAACTGAATATCCATTGAAGAACCTCATTCTTCTTTCCAGATGTGAACATTCATGTGGTAGCAACACGACCACTAAACAGAAAAAAAAGAGGGAAACTTGTATATTATGTTAATTCAGTACACACAGACTGATATATTTCAAACGTTTATTTCTTTTAGTGCTGACAATTATAAGTGACAACTAATGAAAACCCCAAATTCAGTATCTCAGAAAATTAGAATATTGTGAAAATGTTCAATACTGAAGACACCTGGTGCCACATTCTAATCAGCTAATTAACTCAAAACCCTGCAAAGACCTTTAAATGGTCTCTCAATCTAGTTCTGTAGACTACACAATCATGGGGAAGACTGCTGACTTAACAGATGTCCAAAAGATGACCATGATCTACCTCACTGTAAATAATTAACACTGTCAATTTGTATCTCTGAGTCTTGCCTTGTTTTTATGATCTTGTACCACTCTGGGTCCCTCAAGTCGCAATAGAAATTATCTGGCCAAACAAATTCCAGAACGAGATCATGAACGAGCAGGCTTCTCATTCCCATGTGGAGCGCATAGACAAATTAGAGGAGTTGTTCCAACGAGTCCTCAATCAGCAGTTAACCTCCCAGAAGAACATGCAGGAGCTCGGAGGTATGGTCTTTTCAATTAATCAAAAACTCACTTCTTCACCTTGCAGCCGCTTCAGCTTCTTCCTCGTTGAGCCCCCCCAGTATGAAACCAATCCCCGACGCCTCGTCTCAACAGATAATGTAAAGCCTTCTGAATATTTCTCAGGAGAGCCTGACCACTGTAAAGGATTCCTTCTCCAGTGTAAACTAGTGTTCAAAGGAGCCCCTCAAACCTATGCTACAAGCTTTTCCAAGATCACCTACTTCGTCAGTCAATGCAAGGGCGACGCTCTTAGGTGGGCAAATTCTTATTTACACTCCCATGAGTTAGAACCTGTCCCTTTTGAACTATTTTTGAAAGAGTTTTGTAGGATTTTCGACCGTCCCCTCCAGGAACCCAATGCCGTAAAACGGCTACTAGGATTATGTCAGGGCCGATGAGCTGTCGCTGAACACGCCCTCGAGTTCTGCATCCTCGCTGCCCAGATAACTTGGAACGGATCTGCCTTGCAAGGTACCTTTTTGAACTCCCTTTCTGAAGTTATCAAAGATCAAAGTGCCACTCAGGACGAACCCACAGGGTTTGACGAGCTTGTGAATTTGGCGTTTGCCACTGACGAGCGTTTCTGGGAGCGTCGGAGAGAGAAAGACTGCAACTCTCCCACTTCCGGTCTCACTATGTCACTAGGTGAGCGTCACACACTGAAACCCGCTACTTTTTACTACAAGTCCCAGACGCCTGACTCTTCTGGGTTTAAAGTTTCTCGATCAGGTCCGCCTGCACAATCCCCTGCATTACCTGACACAGAGCCCATGCAAATTAATAACACTCGTCTTTCTCCTGAGGAGAGACTTAGGCGAATGAACTCTTAACTCCTGTATTTATTGTGGTAATCCAGGTCATTTTCTCGCTAAATGTCCACTGCGGGGAAACTAAAATGCCCACCAATAAAAAGGGAGATACTGGTGGGTACTTCTGCTCTTTTCTTCCCCCCGCTCGCCTTGAATTATCCACAATCTTACAAATTGACCAACAATGTCTGCCCGTCTTCGCTTTAATCAATTTGGGCGCAGAACAAAATCTTAGCAGCTCTAATTTGGTCAACAAATATTCGCTCCCTACCCGAGAGACACCCCAGTGTCCAGCTCCGGTATTACCAGTGACACTTTGGCCCAGATTCTCCTCAAAACCATAGATATCCACCTCATTATTTATGGTAATCATCACGAAACATCTAGCTTCTTCGTGTTTGACTCTCCCAGACCCCAGTTAATTCTCGGCTATCCTTGGATCAGAGAACACAACCCCAACATCAATTGGAAGCTTGGTCGTATGTAGGGCTAGAGTGATAAATACCTTAAGCATTGCCTTCAGTCTGCCATCTCTTCTCATTCCTGTCCTGAGCCCCCTACTGAAGAGATAGATTTGTCTAACATCCACCAGATATATCAGGACCTCGCTCCTGTTTTCAGTAAAACAAGGGGTTTGTCCCTTCCACCTCACCGACCGTACGACTGCACTATTGATTTGCTGCAGGGCGCACCTCTCCCCACTACAAGGGACAGGGGACCACAATTTATCTCCCAATTCTGGAGCTGCTTCTGTAAAATCCTGGGGGCTTCCTCCTGCCTCACTTCAGGGTAACACCCCGCAGTCCAATGGCCAAACTGAACATGCTAATCAGGAGCTTGAGGCCACATTCCTGCACGTGGTGGAGAGGAACCCATCTGCCTGGAGCAAACATCTGTTCTGGGTCGAGTACGCCCATAACACACACAAATCTGCTGCAACAGGCATGTCTCCCTTTGAAGCTTCTCTTGGGTATCTCCCTCCTTTGTTTCCTTGCCAGGAGAATGACACCTTGGTACTGTCAGTCCAGCATCATTTCTGTTGCTGCTGATGCATCTGGCATCAAACCAAGTCTGCCCTACTTCGAACAGCAGCCCAAACCAAGAAATATGCCGACCGCAATCGATCATCCGCACCCTCGTATCATGTAGTCCAAAAAGTTTGGTTTTTCACCCGTAATATAACTCCACAGGACACTCCCAGGAAACTGGCTCCCCGCTTCATTGACCCGTTCCCAGTGGTCAGAATCATCAATCCCTCTGCTGTGAAACTCCAGCTCCTGTCTTCTCTACGTATCCACCCCACCTTCCATGTCTCTCAGGTCAAACCTGTCTCAGTCAGTCCCCTGTGCCTGCCCACTGACCTCCCCCCTCCTGCCCAACTGATTGACAACCACCCTGCCTTTACGGTAAGATCAATTCTGGACGTCCAACATCATGGTAGGGGCTTCCAGTATCTGGTTGACTGGGAGGGGTATGGGCCAGAGGAACGTTCCTGGATCCCCTGTTCCTTCATCCTAGACCCTAGCCTCATTATGACCTTTTTCAGGCTGCACCCTGAAAAATGCCTCAGGTGGCCGAGAGGCAATTCTTGAGGGGCGGGGGCACTGTTAGAGTATAATCTGCTGCAGCTTTTCCTCTCCAAGATGGCCACCAATTGACACCACCTGATGGTCACCAATCAACACCACATGACAGTCGTCACCTTGATGAGGTCCCTCACTACTTAAGGCTGCGGCTGGATGTTACTCGTCGCCGGAGCATTAGCCACTAATGCTTACCTGCCTCCTTGAGCCTGATCCTAGTTCTCCTCGTGCCTTGGTTCCGGTTCTCCTCGTGCCTGATCCTGGTTCTCCTCGTGCCTTGCCTTCCAGCCACACGCCTGTCTACCTGGAGTCACTCTGGTTCCCCTCCAACCGTCCTCCAAACTGTGAGATAAACCACTGGATCAACATCCTCTCCTCACATTCCCCAGTCAGAACCCTCTGACTCTCTCCTTCCTCCTCAGTGCTCCAGTTGATGATCTACCTCACTGTAAATTATAAACACTGTCAATTTGTATCTCCGAGTCTTGCCTCGTTTTCATGGTCTCGTACCACTCTGGGTCCCTCGAGTAGTAACACAGACATGTTCCTGTTTTTAGTTTTCTACATCATTTTATAATCTAGCTGTTTTTTGTTATTGTTCCTCTTGATTGTCCTTTTGGTTGCTATTTTGTTTTGTTTTGATTTGTTAAAAAATGGAGAAACTTAAATTTGTATGCCTATTTTATGATTGTCTATTGTTGTCGTTGTTATTTACTGTTTTTCATTCAACCTTTATTTAGGCAGGTTAACCTGCCTAAATAAAGGTTGAATGAAAAGTTTCACTTTTTGAATGGAACTACTGAAATTAATCAACGTTTTCATGATATTCTCATTTTATGACCAGCACCTGTACATTTGACACATCTAGATAAGAAAAAAATATGAAAAAGAAAACTTTATGTGAACCCTTCAACTGAAATGACACCAGATTATATTCTGCCTGCAAACTAAAGACAACTGGCTCTAACAAGAAGGTTAAAGTCTAGTATTGTGACAGCTGACAGTAAAATACCTGTAAAAACAAGCAAGGGTGGTTATACACACTAATGCAATCATTTAATCAAATCAGTCTTTGTAGAGTAAAAACTCATCGTCCTCCTTTTCACAGTGCTGTTTGCTGCTCGCTGAGGAGCCGTGAGGTCTGGATGTCATCTGCTCGTCATCACGTCAGAGCATCCACTGACTGGCTGCCTCTCCAACCTGTAAATAAAACAGAATTAAATTAAGAATTTTAACCAAGAATTAAAAATGTAACTGTTTAATGTTGAGAAAGAAATGCTGCAGACAGATGTTTGTTAAAACTAAGAGCCAGACTCAAAGGTTCCATTAAGTTTACTCAGATAATGTGTTAACGTTTAATCCAGTTGATGAGACTGAAGGCAGTTTGCTGTCGTCAGCTGATGCTCTATGAAGCTGAAGTTTCTTCAGTCAAATCAGTCATTTGTGATTTAAAATGGTTTGAAAAGTTTTGTTATGAGTCCACCTGTCCAAATAAACTTTAGTCGCCTGAAATGCAAATGCATCATGTAAACTTTGTGCATGTTGTTGAAGGTGAGAGACGTTCAGTCACTCTGACGGAGCTGCACAAGGAACAGGAATGGAAAGAGTTCTTCTGATCATCCTCACTGCTTCAGGTAAGACTTCCATTCATTCAGCACATCCTAACTGTGGTCGTGCACTGCACATGGACTGTGCACGTTTGTGCTCATACTCGTGCTTCAACGACCACCACAGTGAGCGTCTAGACGAGCAGTGCACGTTTCAGTAAAGCCATGGAAACAGTTCAGTCCTTCAGCGCACCTTTTTGAATCTTGTCTACTTCAAAGTTTTACATTAAAAGAACAAAAAGTAACTTTCAAAAATTTAAAATACAATTTCACCTCATAAAATATTTTAAACACGCACATAATAAACAGGAGCACCTAGATCTAAGTAAAATCACCTGAGTTCAAATAAAGGCACTGAACGGTGCGACGTCTGTTTCATGCACCTTTTTATTGGATTTGTGCACGTTTTTATTTTATCTGCCTCAGGACAACAGACTTTTTCAAATGAACTCTGATGTGGAGTAAAAAATATTAATTAATGTGCACTGTTCTTTAAATAAATAAATAGAATGAATTGAAATATATTATACAGTAACTGTCTTAACACATATTGGGGTGGGGGGGTGGGGGGGGGTTCCAAGGCACTGCTTGAAAAATAAGTGTCACAGTCAGTTAAATATTAATTCATTCATTCAACCTTTATTAATATATTTATTAATAAACCTTTGTTAACAATATAAATATATTTATAATGTGTGAGTGAGACTCTTTAAATCACTTCTTTCACACTTTGTTTCTTTTCTAAGATGCAGTGAACAGAATATTTGCATTTTTCTCGTGCACTGTTCACACTTACTGCCAGAGCAGTGCACGACTGAACATTCACAAATCAACTGAATGTGCAGTTCTGTGCACATCATTTTAAATTTGTAAATTTATATTTATTTCATATTTACTTTATAATTTGCTGAACAAGACAATAACTGAGAATATTCAATGTGCATGAACTTAAATTAATAAAAATCTTCAGTAATGTGTCATGTGCATAGTCAAGTAAATAATTGTTTATTTCCAAGTAATAAGGATTGTAAATTTTCATTCAAGCTTTGTTTCTGCAGGTTGGTCTCATTGAGCCTCGAGGACTCTTTTAAAGAGAGACCTGATTTAAAGTAAGAACAGACAAGGAACAAACAACAGACAATCAGATGAAAGCATAGAAAATAAAAAGTAAATTAAGAAATTATATAAAACATAATTAAATCAAGCTACATTATAAGGCGATGTAGAAAACTCAAAACAGGAACTTGTCTGCGCTGGTTCTTGCCTTGAACTTAGCAGATGTCTAAAATCCCTTAGAGAGGTCAAGGTTGAGAGGTCAAGGTCAAGAGGTTCAGATCTTTTTGCAAGATATTCCAGGAAACAGGAGCGGAGTAGGAGAAGGCCCTTTTCAGTCCTCACTGAGGGAATACTATTTCTACATTACATTTTATCTGTAATAAAATTCAAATGTTTTAAATCATTCTCTGCTTGATTAATAATTAGTCAACTATGATTTAAAACAATGAGTAAGAGATGAAAATACATCCATCCATCCATCCATTCTCTTCTGCTTATTCGGGGTTGGGTCGCGGGGGTAGCAGCCTAAGTAAGGAGGCCCAGACTTCCCTCTCCCCAGCCACTTGGACCAGCTCCTCCAGGGGAATCCC
>JARVGS010000002.1:7778920-7793042 GCA_031762315.1 Hypsolebias antenori
GATATACTGTTTTGTTTTTTAGCTTGGAAAAAAGCTTGGTCCAAGAACCATGATCAGGAGGCAAGCCAAGGAGATCCCTAAACCCAAAGATCCTGACGAGAAAGACCCACTTGCTGATCTCTTCACTGACGACTTCGATTAAAGATTTAAAGCTGGCGTCTGAAGGATCTGGTCAAGCCTCACATCTTTTTCATATTTTGTGTTTCTGCTATTAAAATAACATTTTACATTCCTGCTGATGATCAATTATTGACTGTAACTACTAGTCAGGAGGTGTGTGTGACGGAAAGCTATTCATTCATTCACTCATTCATTCATTCATTCAGTCAGTCAGTCAACCAGTCAGTAATTCAATCATTCATTTAGCCAGTCAGTCATTTTTTTCAGTCAGAAAACCACAAAGTAATCGTAATCTTACCTATGATCAAATGTTTGCTACAAAGACGAGCGTACTCTCTTGGCTGTCAACATTTCCTGGTCTTTCACCATCACACAACAGCGTTACTGATCATGCCTGATCATCATTTTACTTCAATTCATTTACAGATTTTTACCCCAAAAGTTCCAAAATAAATGAGACAATAATTATTAAAATGTTAAAATGACAATGATGGCTTTGTATCATCTGAGACTATCAAAAGGATTGTAAAATAGTGAAAATGTTAAGTTAAACAGTCCTAAAAAAAGTACGATTTAATCTAACTCTGTTTATTTATGTAGCATTTATTCACAGCTAACGTTGTCTGAGGGCACTAAATAAAAATACTCACAATAAATGTTGGTTAATTTCCAACGAATGGGAACTTGAATACTGTCTGGACTGAGCGTATAAATCTCTCAATATAAATATAAAATAAGCATCACTAATGTCTTAAAGTAAATATTTCATGGGGGTTCTGATAAAATAAACAAAGCCAAACTGAAATATATGATTCAACAGTGAAAGCAGAAAAACGAGCCTTCTCCACATCAACAAGTAAACAAAGTAAACAACACAGCAACTCAGTCCGTTTTTATTTTTCAGATGACCTGAGTGATCAGTTATATAGGATAACTGCTAATAACTAACTTTTTACACTTTAGACATAATGAACCTTAAATCACTTCTATGAGGAACAGAAATTCAAGCTGAGCTCGTTTTATTGTTCGTGTTGTTTTATAAGCAGATGTGGTCAGTCATACTTTTTCAGTGTATTTTAATATTTTATGTTGAATAAATGTGAAGTAATTACTCTGAGGTTATTTAACTGAAAGGACTTCTAAAATATATATAAATAAAATAATTTTAACAGTAAGCTGTTGTCATTTTGGGTTTGAGCCACTAGAGAACAGCAGTGACTTTCACCCACACAGATGACAGAACCTTAACCTGAACAACAGCAGAGACAGAAATCCTCCTACAGATTTCAAAATAAAAGCCTAGTTTTGCTCTCTGACTGAAACATAAGACAGAGGTCAGAGCCAGATCCAGTCCCGGAGGCATCTGACTGTCCAGAAGTCTCTCTGTCCCGTCCCTGCAGGACTCTTTGAGTATTTTAATGTTGCTAACGACGCCCCTGAACCTGTTCATGAACTTCCACGGCTCAGACTTTACTCTTTGTAAACCTTCTCCAGCTGATGCTTTAGTCTAAAGTCTTTATTTAACAGAAGTCTATGTCACAAATGGAATAAAATAAAAAGAGTTCTTTCTGAGTGACAGAAAGTGTGTGACATTTGTTAAATGCTTCAGCCTGAGTATTTCTGTCTGAAGGGCAGAAGCTGCAGAGATTGATGTGAGGAGAACCTGATCCTGAGCTGGACAGAGGGGGAACTTCTCACATTTCACACTTTGGGACTGCGTTCCCACATGAGTGTGTCTCTGCAGGCTCCTGTCAGCACTTCAACACATTTCTCATCTCCTCTGGAGGCCACTAGGACATTGTTTTGATGGTTTTCCCTCTGATCAGATCTTCAAACTGTATCTCCGCTGGCCTCTCCTCTGCACAACCGTCCATCATTCTTCATGTTCTCCAGTTCTTGCAGGGTTCCTGCTGAGCTCCACCTCTCTGATGGTCAGCCACTAATCAGGGGGAAGGACTGTGTTATCTGCTGAATGATGAGTTCCAGTTTGGGACTTGTCCTTGTCAGGAGGATGGTCTTGAATTGACAGCAGACCTGGACTTGGACCCTGCAGAGGTGTGTGAGCCACACAGCTCCTCTCTGGAGATGACCAGAGGTGTTTTAAATGACCACCTCATGTTTCACTTCATGCACCGAGCTATTTGTATTCCTGCAAACCCACCGAGGGACAGAGGCAGCTCTCAGCAGGTTGAGCAAAGATCCGAATGATCTCTCATCCATCACTTGGTTCTGGACTCAGGTCTTGGGGCAGCAGCTTGATCAGGGAGGTCCAGCCACCTCTTCCAGCTCTTCTGGGAGAACTCCAATGCATTTCCAGACCAGCTGAGACACAGTCTCTCCCAGGTGTTCCATGGGTCTTCTCCAGGATCTCCTCCCAGTTGGACATATGGTGTCTGGGGTCCATCCTTACCAGATGTCTGTCTCCTCTGGATGTGGAGGAGCAGCGGTTCTACTCCCAGTCTCTCCTGGAGAACTGAACTTCTCACCCCCTGCAGAAAGAACTGTTTTAAGACCTCCTGGATCCAGGACAAAAACACTTGAGGCAGAACTTCAGTCCTAAGCTGGCGAGGACAGTCCACCTTTTTCTGACTGAGGACCTTGCACTCAGATTTGGAGGTTTTTATATTCAAATGGCATTTCCTAAAATCCTGATTAAAAAAAAAAAATCATTTGTTCATTGTTATTCTTTTATTGTGACGTCTCTCTCCGTGTTTTCCTGCACTGCTTCACGTGTTTGGCTTTGATTTATTAAATGTTCTCCTCATCTTAAGTCCTCGTGTTCTTATTGTTCTTGTTCTACAGTTCTTGCTCTTACTGTTCTGATCACTGTGACTGCAGCAGCGCTTCTGCGTGCTTTTATTCTGAAGGTGCGAGCTCTGCCTCCCGTGTGTGTGTGCATGTGTGTGTGCGCGCGCGCGCCTCAGCCCTCAGTGAGTGGTAGCAGCTGTGAAAACGCGTGTGTGACAACAGTTAAAGCATGGCTCTGCTGCAGCCTCGGACTCACAGGAGGCTTCAGGAGCTTCAGGAGCTTCAGGGCTGGATGAAGATGAAGCGATGCAAACATGATGAAGGTCAGTTTGTTTTGTCCTCATAATGAAGTTTACTGTGATCTGGAACGAGCACGTTGATTCTCCAACCTGCGCGTTCAGTTTGTTCAGCGGGACTGATCTGATTGTGTTCGTTGTTTTCTTGCTGCTTGATTGACAGCTGTCAGTCACCCAGCTGTGGTCCGAGCAGCAGCAGCTGGTTCTGTTCAGCCTCGTTCAGCTGCTTTCCAACATGTTAAACCAACAAACAGCGGCCAGCACTGCTGGATTAGTTCTAATTTAATCATCATATGAATCAAATCAATCATACATCATATAAAATATTCTTTTGTTTGTTTGTTTGTTTATTCAGTTTGTGCTCCAAGGAATCTAAAAATTGTCTTATGTGTTAAATTTGACTTTAGATTTCACATAAAGTTGGAAAACCTAAAGCTGTTTGTTCAAATGGAACTTGATTTAATGTTTAAAAGAAAAAGATTGATCCAGTTTTAAAATGAAACAGAACCAGGAGCGGCTCTAGATCTGACTCTCAGGGGGGTTCAGCCCTGATACGGGGGCACGGGGGGATGATTTAGTCCCGTAATGAGACAAACTGTTTAAAAATATAAACGTCTTAATTGCGACGGAGCTTTATAGGGCCACGCTAAGAAAAAAAAATGTTATTATATTATGAGAATAAAGTTGTACAAGACTTTTTTTTTAACAGCTCTCATTTATTTATTAATTTTTTTCCCACGAGTTGGATCCACGACGCGACTTGTCAATCAATCCAGTAGGCGTGTCCACAAATGACCAAGCTAAATGCTCCTTACCTGCAGAGCTGCAGCAGCCCAGAGCGTACCACCTTACTGCAAGCAGGTTCAAAGTCCTGACACTGATAATAATCTGATGCTGATGTGTTGAAGGATTAACCATCTCTTTATTTATAAAACAAATACCAACGTATTCTTCATTTTACCACAAATAAAGTGTGGTAAACTCTGCTTTATCGTGTCCGAGTTTGGATAATATCACGACTCATTTAGCTTCGGATTGGTCATTTGCTGACACGCCTACCAGAGGGAAAAAAGTCTCGTATGACTTTATTCTCGTAATTTTATGACTTTTATTTTTTTCTTAACGTAACCCTAAGGCTCCGTCGTAACTAATTTATAGATATATTTTAATATTTTGATGCTGCAGCTGTCTGATCACTAAAACCCCATTACCTTTTGACCTCAGTAAATTCAAATTTTTTTATTAATCTTACAGTTTTTAGTGACACCTTTACAGAGCACTCCTAACAGGAAAACCCACTTGCTTCAAAATAAAAGCCCGTTTCCAAGTGAAAGCTGTTTTCAGATTTGTGATCAGTTTTAATTTCCACAAAATCAAACGTTTGGGTTCAGATGGTTCTGTGGCCCATTAATCTTTCTATAAATAAATATATTTATGTGTTTTGGTGAGTTCAAGGTTTCAGATTTCCACATCTCAAAGTCACAATAGTTTTTTTATTTTATTTTCAGGGATGCTGCATTTCAGTTTAGCGGTGTTTCAGTCGAGTTTATTTGTAGAGCACATTTTATGTTGCAATCAGTAACTCAGTGTGCCTGAAATTTAAAAAAAGGCAAAAAATGAGCTAAAAATAAACATAATGCAGTTTAAAGGACGGCAGGAAACTCCAAACTGCCAACGATAAAGTAAAATGTGTGAAAAGCTGTAGGGTTAAATAAATCAGATGATGAACCTTCAGCTGTCCTTCGTCTGAAACACAAACAGTGCTGTTGGTATTTCAGAAAATATTCCGACATGTCTGTAAAACCCTCTGCAGGCTGAGACAAGCAGGAAGGTGGCAGAAAACAAAAAGTAAAAAAAAAAAAAAAAGTTTTATTTGGTCAGGTTGGATCAGGTGTTGGTTGAACCTTACACCTCGCTCGTTAATTAGCTGTTCTGTACGTCCTGACCCTGAAGCGATATTCGCAGATGAACCGGAGCTGGTTCACCCTCATTTTGTAAATGTGAAGGAGGAAATCAGCAACGCTCGAGGAATGGAACCGAGCGGCTGCAGTCTGACGGCAGAAGAGAGAAGTGGATTACTTTTCATTCTCAGTTCGAGGCGGGTCTCAGGAGAGGAGCGCCGTCTGAGCGAGAGCCTCGAGGCCTCGCAGAGTTTCAAAGTGTTGCTCGCTGCTTAATCGGCTTTCAGCAGCGTGGAAATCCTCCAAAACAATGCCGGGGTTCTGTCAGTGGGAAACACTTTGTTCTGCCGGAGCCAAAATCTTTTAGAGCATTTGAAATCATGACAAGTGGATTTGATCAGATCCTCGTCCTGACGGCCGTGGCTTCACAACTGAGCTGTGAGTTTTATCAGGAGTGTGGAGAAGCCTTCATCTGCTCCTCGTGCTGTCACATGATCACCGAAAGCATCTTAATGCACCTGGGAAAGGAACCTGCAGCTCACCTTCAACCCCAGGAACAAGAAGGACCAGGACCAGAGTTTCATAACGACTCGGGTTCAAAAACCCACAATTAGATTTATTCAACAGAAACTGGCTCCAGGTCCTGACCCATCAGAACCTCCTTCAGTGGATTTCTGTGGAACTTTTTCAGTATCTCTTCTGGTTCTGGAGGAGTTCTGGCCCACTCGTCTTTCCATAATTGAGGGTTCTGTTCCACTCTCTGAAGGTCCACCGCAGTATTTCAATCAGGTTCAGGTTCTGGACTCTGAATGGACCGTTGCAGCACCTTGGTTCTGTTCTTTCTGACCCGTTCTGTTGTAAATCAGCTGTTGTGTTTGGGATCATTCTGTTGAACCCTGTTTGGTCCAAGCTTCAGCTGATGGACACATGGACTTATTTGACTCCAGAACCCTATGGTCTGCAGAGGAGTGGTCCACTCAGTGACTGACTGAGAGGAACCCAAACCATCAGCCTCCACCACCGTGTTGACAGCTGGGAGGAGCTGTTTGCTGTAGTGCATTCTGGGTAAACATATGTCTTTTGGTCTGGTTCTAGTCCAGAAGTCTTGTGGTTCCTTTAAGAGAAGAGTTCATCACCTTTGACCTGCTAACTGAGGCCTGTAAAGTCACTGCACAGTCTGACCTTCAGGGTGAATTTTCTGTCTGAAATGTTTTCACGTGTAAAGAATCTTTCTGTAGAACAATGACCTTTGACACAGCAGATTGATGGACAGGAGCAGCTTCTTCTCTGATGTCATTGCTGATGTCTTTCTGCCTTGGCGTTGTGTTAACACACAGCTGGGTGCTCCAGATCAACGTGAGGATCAGAGTCCTGCAGTCTATTCCATGAGATCTGAGGTTCTGGTGACATGAAACGGGTCTCAGACACTGAGAACTCTGTTCGACTGGCTGAAACGGATCTTCAGCTTCAGCTCCACAGTCCGCAGCTTCAGCCTTAATTTAATCAGTTCTTTGTTCTGCGTTTTCATGAAATGCTGCATTGATTCAGCAGGAACACGATGTGGAAATACGAAAACACAAATCGCTCCACGGCTGTTTTCCAAGCTCCATTAAGGTCCTGCGTCTGTAAATATTAATAAGCTGGTTTTCTTCCAATTGTCCTGCAGCACTTTTCCACAAAGCAGGCATTCCTAAAGTCCATTAGAGGATTTCCCAGAAGAAATAAAGCCGTGGAACGTTTTCCACCTCCCGGTGACTGAAGAATCTGTCTTATCATGGATTAACTTCTCCACAAAGCCTCGGTGAAGGCCACATTAACCATTTAGTATCAGTTTATAAAAGATGCATTGTCCCTTTTAGAATAACATCAATCAGGTGAATGTTGCTGCTTGTTCTGGATTCTGGACCAAAGAACCAAGTCAGTACTTAAAACCCAGATGTGATGTTGATCTGAACAATCCATGTCCATTACCTGCTGATAAATATTTATAAATATTTGTAATTAATAAGACCGCCGGTATGTATTTATTTATGTCAGAGAGCAACTCCCTTAAAGAGGTTGAGACAGGGAAAGTCAAAGCTGCCAGTGTCCTGGAAAGACCAAAACTTGTTTAGGACAGATCTGCGTCTCTATGTCTACTTGTCCTTTCAGTCCTTCTCTGAGCTTCAGAGACTCTGGACCTACAAAGACTTGCATTGATTTCCTACTGAAACATGGCATACACTGAAATTGAGAAAACGCTGTATGCAAAAATAAACCCAGATGTATGAAACCGTGTGTACGCATGAATTCAAGCACGCTTCCGTTGTACCACCCAATCAAAGTGGAATTGAGTGCACATGAGGGAATACATGACTCCTCCCTCAACAAGCCTCCATTTAAATATACGACTGGATTTACATCTGCCGTGCACCTGAGGAATCTCATCTCTGTACTATCAAAAATCATGTCTACAAGCAGGAAAAACAGAAACTTCATGAAGTGTGAGTTGGAGAAACTCCTAAATGAGGTGGAGGCACGTCAAAACATTCTGTTTGGTATAGTGTTTTCTGGCATTAGTGCCAAGTGCAAGAGGAGTGAGTGGGACAGTGCTGTGGGGTCAGAGCAGTGCACACCTGCAGAAATTAAGACAAAATTGTCAGACCCCCTTTTTGGAGTCTCTGGGTGGGGTGACTTCAATGCCCCTGTGGATTATAATGGGCTGTTTGGGGGCAGCTATGGCGGAGTGGTTAGAGTGGTTGCTCTCCATTGGGAGAGTTGGGGTTTGATTTCACCAGCAGTCACATGTTTAAGTGTTCCTTGGCAAGACACTAAACCTCTCATTGCCTCCAATGTGTTTGTGTTTCCCACTGGTGTATGAATATGATCTAAATCACTGATCAGTCTCTATAGAAGGATTTGTTTGATTAGCTTTGTAGGGATCTAGTGGAGTTCTGTATGAATGTTTGTGTGGATGGGTAAATGAGGGCACATATTGTATTGTAAAGCATTTTGAGGGTCTTGATTAGATAGAAAGGTGCTATATAAGAATAGACCATTTACCATTCAATTTATAAAGGTATCATCAGGAAGGGGATGATTGGTAGAACAACCTGCCTGATCTGAACCCAAATGGTGTTCTTTTATTTCACTTCTGTGCTAGGGACGGGCTGTTCATAACAAACACAAGTTTGAGCATAGGTGGTTCATAAATGTACCAGGTCACCTTAGGACTGGTACCAGGTGAAGTGATAGATTTGGAATTGTATAATGTTTTGGACACTCAGATGAAGGGAGAGGCAGAGCTGACAACCTGGTGGTGAGTTGAATTCAATGGTGGGGGGAGGCTGCCAGATAGACCTGGTAAACCCAAATATCTAGTGAAGGCGAACTGGGAGCATCTGGTGGAACCCCCTGTCAGTGCAATCTTCAACTCACACCTCCAGGGGAATTTTTCATGTGTCCACGGGGAGGTCGGGGACATGGAATCCTAATGGGCCATGCTCAGAGCTCTATTGCAAATGTGGCTTCCAGGAGCTGTAGCCTGAAGGTCACTGGTACCTAGTGTTGTAGAAACCATAGGGCCCACTGGTGTCCCACCAGCCCATCTTCCATAGAGGAAGCTGAGTAAGGGGACTTGGATGATCTTGGCTGAAATCGTTGAGGTAGTTAAAAAGCTCTGTGGCGGCAGCGCTCTGGAGGTGGATGTGACCCACCCCTATTTCCTCAAGGCCCTGGATATAGTGGGGCTGTCTTGGCTGACATGCCTTTGCAACATTACGTGGACAATGGCACTAGTGCCACTGGATTGGCAGACTGGGGTGATGGTTCTCCTCTTCCAAAAAGGGGACTGGAGGGTGTGCTCTAATTGTAGGGGCGTCACTCTCCTTAGCTTTCCTGGTAAGGTTTATTCACAGGTACTGGAGAAGTGAGTCAATCGTTGGTTGAACCTTGGATCCAGGAAGAACAATGCAGTTTCCTTCCTGGCCATGGGACACTGGACCAGCTCTTGACCCTCAATAGAGTCCTCAATGGGGTCATGGGGGTTTGCCCATCCTACATGTATCTACATGTATTTTGTTGACTTTGAGAAGGCAGTGAACCATGTTACTTGTGGTAAACTGTGGGAGGGTGCTCTGCAAGTATGGGATTGGGGGCCAGTTACTACAGGCTGTTCGGTCCCTATACAAGTGGTGCGAGAGTTTGGGTTGCATTGCCAGCAATAAGTCAGTAAGCCCATTGCCACAGATTCTGTTCATAACTTTTATGGACAGAACTTTTCAGTGCAGTCAGGGGAGTCTGGTTTGGTGGCCTCAGGAATGTTTCTCTGCTATTTGGGGATTATGTGATCCTGTTGGCGTCATCGTGCCATGATCTTCAGCTCTCTGGAGCAGATCGAAGCTGAATGTGAAGCATCTGGGATGAGAATTGGCACCTCCAAATCTGAGGCCATGGTCCTAAGTCAGAAAAGGGTGGATTGCTCTCTTCAGTCGAGGGTGAGGTTCTGCCTCAAGTGGAGGAGTTTGAGTATCTTAAGGTTTTGTTCATGAGTGAGGGAGGAATGGAGCATGAGAATGACAGAAATATTGGTGTAGCATCTGCTGTTTTGCGGACTCTATGCTGGTCCATTGTGGTAAAGAGGGAGCTGAGCTGTAAGGTGAAACTCTGTTTACAGGTCAGTCTACGTTCCTATGTTTACCTATGGCCACGAACTCTAGGTAGTGACCAAAAGAATGAAATTGCTGTTACAGGTGGTTGAAATGAGTTTCCTCCGCAGGGTAGCTGGACTCTCCCTTAGAGATAGGGTGAGAAGTTTGGTTATCTGGGAGAGACTCAGAGTTGAACCGCTGCTCCTCCACATTGAGAGGAGGTAGTTGAGATGGTTCGGGCTTCGGGTAAGGATGCTGGGTGCCTCGGAGGCGGTTTGGGCATGTCCGACAGAGCAGAATCCAGGGAAGATCCAGGACACTCGGTTGGCCTTGGCATCCTCCCAGAAGAGTTGGAAAAGGGGGTTGTGGAAAGAGATGGCTGGACCTCCCTACTTCCTCCCTGCTCAAGCAGCTGCCTCCACAACACAGCTTTGAAATAAGCAAAGACGGACGGATGGATGGATGGATGCTGAACCTGTGCCCATCTTTACTTCTAACATTCTCTGACAAACCTGACCTGCTGATAATTCATGTCATTAGTTCCTGAATGTTGTCAATGTCAATTTTATTTATGTGGCACATTTAAAAACATCAAAGTTGACCAAAGTGCTTCATAAAAAGGGAAATCGGCAATAAAATAAATGAAAGTCAAACATTAAAAACACAATTATAAATCTAAGCCAAGAAAATATTGCACCAAAAAGGTTCTGATGGAAACTCAAACCAAAGTTTAGTTGAATCCAGTGCAAAAAGTGAGCTTTTAGGTGGGATTTAAAGGACTGTACGGACTCTGTAGAACGAATATCAATGGGCAGATTGTTCCAGAGTACGGGGGCCCAATTTCCTCTGCATTTTAATTTAGCCCTCGGCTGCACTAAAAGCGTCTGACTGGAGGATCTCAGTGCTCTGTTTGGGTTGTAAAAGTGCCAAAGATCCATGAAATAATTGGAGGCCAAGCCATTTGTTGTTTCTGGTCTGACCTCTGGTTCTTCAGACAACTTTTACAGACGTTTTTCTTTCAACGGATTGAAATTACCTTTTGACTGATTGAGATTACCTAGTCCAATAAAGTTTTTATTTAAATTATTTAATATGTTTATGTCCTGCTTTGAATAAAATAAGGATATTTCGACATTAGTAATTGCATTTTTTAATTTACTTTTTATATAACATCCTAACTTTTACAGCACTTGCTTGTATTTTACTTTCCTACGCTCACTTCTCATGTGTTGGATGATTGAGATTAGAGATTATATCGAGGAAAGATACTGCTGAACCACAGAAGAATTCGGTTTCAACATTTGTTTCGTTGTTCATTTAACTGAAGTGAATTATTTTTATTTTTAGGTGACTTGTGTCTGGAAGTCCTGGATTAAATCCACAACAGGTCTCAGAAGACGTGTTTAAGAGTCCTCTGAGAACATCATCAGCTGTTCTTTAACCCTCAGACCCATCGGACCTGAGAAATCGTTGGACTCTGGTTTGAAATGAGAGGGAATTTACTGATTGAAGAACAAACATGGTGGCCGTTTGGAGTCCCAGGCCTCATGACGTCATTCTGATGAACTGAACCTTTGACTGACAACAACATGACGACCAACCTGAGCTCCAGGATCGACACCCCAACCAACATCTCCCTGAGCTCCAGCGGGTCCGTCTCCAACTCTCTGGAGTACAAAACGGTGTCCGTGTTCCTGGTCCTGCTGGTGTGTGGCGTCGGCATCGTGGGAAACATCATGGTGGTCATGGTGGTCCTCACCACGCGCCACATGAGGACGCCCACCAACTGTTACCTGGTGAGCCTGGCCATCGCCGACCTGACGGTCCTGGTAGCGGCGGGGCTTCCCAACGTGTCCGACAGCCTGACGGGGACGTGGATTTATGGACACGCCGGCTGCCTGGGGATCACCTACCTGCAGTACCTGGGGATCAACGTGTCCTCGTGCTCCATCACCGCCTTCACCGTGGAGAGGTGAGCTGCCTGACATTTCTTTTCTCTTTGTGAAGCTTTGAGTTTAACTCTGAAGGGCCAATCACTCACCGATGGAGCGAGATGGAGTGGATTCTCCTCAAACGGTGATGAATGTGGAGCTGTGAGGTCTAACAGAAGAGTCTCCTCTCCATCAGACCGAGCGGGTGTGAAGTGGCTGGTTTTATTCAGGCATTCAAAGAGAAACACTCAGAGACGACAGCTCACTGAAAGGTTCATGTTGGAACACGAGACCCATCCAGACCGTCATCCAGCAACACACCCACCTTTAGTATCAACACAGTTTTTATGTCCTCCGTGTGAATTTATGACGACGACTAAGAGACAACCAACAGGCTGAACACACGAGCAGAATGGTTCTCGATGCAGCTGCTTCACGAACCTCCGGCAGCACCTCAGTCTAAATTATAACAAACACTGATGTGTTCATGTTTAAACTGTTTGAAAAGTGTCACAGAGATGATGCAGAGTAGGACCACTTAGGACCACCGGGACGTTTGGGCCTCGTCGGCTCTTTGTTGGCTCCAGTTTTTCGTTATCCAGTCTTACCACAGCCCGTTTAGACTCCGCTCCGGTCCACTTGGACTTTTGAGAACTGCTTGGATGTGGGCGGGATCCTCATGGTGTCTTAGCTTTATCGTTTCAACAAGGTGTTGGAGATCCAACAAAGTTCAGTCGGGTCGTCTGGACGGTTTCTTTTTTGTTGAGATATTTCGTCCTTCATACAAAGGACTTCGTCAGTCCGAGAAGCCACAACAAACGGAGTTCCACATGCAGCACACCCACGTAGTGGATCAACCAGTTTGCTGGTGATAAGATGGTTTCTGGGGCCCACCCTCTCCCTCATCAACTCTTTTGAGGCAGCCATAGCCAAAGTGGTTCAAAATATCAAAGGAGAGGAGAGGGGGGAGAGGGCAGGCCCCAGAAACCATCTCCTCACCAGCAAACTGGTTGGTCCACTATGTGAGTGTGGTGCTTGGAGGACTCGGTTTGTTGTGGCTCCTCAGACTGATGAGGTCCTTTTGGATGGAGTGAAACGTCTCGACAAAAAAATAAATCGTCCAGATGACCTGACTGAACTTTGTTGGATTTTTGACCTGGATTGTTGAGCATGAACTTTGCAGGTTTTGGAGAAGTTTCTCAGAGGTTCTGCTCCATATGGACATGTCAGCTGAACGTCCATGAGGGGAGTCTCCTGTTCCTCCACATCCCAAAGGTTCTGCTGGACTGAGATCTGGTGACTGTGGAGAACGTTGGGAGTCCAGTACAACCAGACCCCTCAGACCAGGAGATGTTTGTCTCTTGTTGTCCAGAGTCTGTGTGAAGTGCAGCTTCAGTTTCCTGTCCGGACAGGAAGTGGCACCTGGTGCGGTCTTCTGCTGCTGGAGTCCATCTGCTTCAGGGCTGGACGTGTTCACAGATGGTTCTGCAGAACAATGTTGGATCCAGTGGGTACTGGAGCTGATGGTGTCTTCCTGTCATTGTTGGTGAACATCCCATCACTCAGATTAACAACAGCTCCATGTTCAATCCCCTTTCGTCCCTGTTCTGACGTCTGGTTTGGACTCAGCAGGTTCTCGTCACACCTGAAGGCACCGAGGTGCTGCCCTCTGATTGGCTGATTGTGTTAACGGGCACTGGAGCTGATCAAGTGACCTGACAGCTCTGGCTCCAGAGTTTAAATTTAGATTCAGACGTCTGGAGTTGCACGTCATGGCAGTTTTACTTCTGTCAAGTTGTTAGAACGAACTTCCTCTTCATCTGGTTGCACAAACTGGACGCTGCCTGTACCGTGACGGTTCCGTACAAACGCACGCACCATCATGCAATACACTAAAACTTTATTTATAAAGCACTTTAAAAACAACGCCGTTGTCCGAAGTGCTGTGTACACCAACACATACAAGCACGCATAAAAAAAAAAACTACAAAAATCAGCTGACACCGTAAAACTGTTAAACTCATAAAACAACAAACTGTAAAACTAACACTTCAAGCTGAGTTAAAAGACAAAGAGAAAAACGTGTTTTCAGAGAACATTTAAAAACAGGAAGTGAGTCAGCTTGTCTGACCTGCAAAGGCAGCTCATTCCACAGTTCAGGAGCAGCGACTGAGAACCTCACGTCCAGGTTAGTTACCGTCTCAGTCCGATGATGTGTTAAAGGAGCCAGATCAGCATGGACTTTGGAACCATCACTGGGCTTAAACAACAAGACCTCGGCCTTTTCCTCATTAAAATGTAAAACATTCTGCGACATCCATGCTCCGTCATTAACCGGTGTCATGAACCTGCCTGTTCTGTGACTAATGGTGATAATAACCTGTTTTAATCAGATCATCATGTCTAAATGATGGGATTTATAAGAGAGTTGTAAGAATTATCAAAGGTAAACATTATTATCATCCATCAAGTATATTATTTTGTCAAATGAAGTTGTT
>JARVGS010000002.1:7926930-7940316 GCA_031762315.1 Hypsolebias antenori
TGATCAGAAGCTGCTGATTTCGTGAACCATTTCAAAATGCTGACTCTTCTTCCTCTGCTTTAAGCGTCAGCCACGACACAACTGTCTGAGCTGCAGATAATGGTTTCTCTCCTGCAGGTACCGTGTGAAAGCGCACGGCTGCAGCCTCGTGCAGCTTCCCCACACACATATCTGATCTCCAGCATGAGAACCGTTCCCCGACCGATACCCAATCAGTCACCATCAGAGCTGTTGATATCTGTCAGAAACATCAAGCGGAGAGCGAGTCGTCCTGCTGATGCTGCTACTTTCCTCTTCTTCTTCCTCTCCAGCTTATTCTGAGCTTCTCAGAAATAATAAAAAAATTAAATAAGAAAACAAGAGATAAGAATCGACCAACATCGGAGTTTCCCAACATGTCTGCAGTATCTCTTGCAGAATCTGGAATGAGTAATACGTGCTATTAATTTTAATTAAATTAATCAATGACAACGCTTGTAAGAGGGGAGTGGGGCTGGAAACAAACACATTCACACCTATCATCTAATTATACAACAACATTAATCCCATTAGGGCTGGAACTGATTGCCCGGGTCCGGACCCCAGCTGCAGCGGAGTCTCTGCTCCGGCCTGATAACAACTCTGATCACACTCAGCCATCTTTATCTGCGCCGGAGATCAGGCCCGGCGGCTTATCCAAAGTTCACATCGAGCAGAAAGCAGAACAAAGAAAAACAGAAACGCACACGAGGCGCTGTGTGTGCATGCGTATGTGTTTGTGTGTGTGTCTCACTCCACACAGGAGAAACTTTATTTCATATTTATCTTTGACCAATCAGACAGTTCTTTGTGATAAAAGATTTTAAAATGCTGCAAAATGCTTCCAACAGGAAACAGCACACCGCTCTCTGAAGCCTGGAGGAAAAATTATTTAAACTTTTTTTTTTTTTTTTTTGCTTTGTAAACAACTTTAAAGTTCAACTAATGTGTTTAAATCAAACCTGTTCTTCATTAGAGTCAACTTCAGGTGGTGGACCCTCTCCAGTTCTGTGATAACAAAACCTCCACCAATCACAGAGCTCTGAGGCCACGCTAACAGGAAGTGACATCACTATGTAGTCAGGAAATAATAAATGTCGAACAACGTAAATTATTAATAAGGAACCAACGCATAAATACAATCTGGAATAGACTAAATCACAATGCAAAAAAAAAAGATTAATCTACTTCAGAAACAATAAATAAATGTAAAAAAAATTAATTATAAATATAACAACAGCAAACGACATCACTATGTAGACAGACTTGTTAAATAAATAAACTATTTATAAAGTAATGAATAAAATTAAACATTTCTTTAAAAAATCATTTAAATTATAAATTAAAATTTAAAAGGAAATGGCATCACAATATAATCAAAAATAAATTACATATATATATTATTAACATGTAAATGAGTCCTCGATACTCAGTGGGATTAATCTGCCTAAATAAAGGATGAATGAATGTATGAATGTAAAATAAAAAAAAGTATACTTTCCAGATTCCTGCAAAAAAAAATCAAATGAGTCTAAAAAATTAAATGTTCAAATTTTAAATAAATATATCTGTTTTTCTGATTCTTCTTTTAGTAGATGCATTAATTAAAACAAGTCTAAAGGTAATCCATTTCCTGACCACATAGTGATGTCACTTCCTGTCAGCGTGGCCTCGAAGCTCTGATTGGTGGAGGTTTACTCCAGGTGAGGATGACTCTGATGAAGAACAAATTGGGTTAAAAACACGTTCAGGTTTCACATCAGTTTCTGACGTTTCAGATCAGATCATTTTAGTCTTATTTTGAAAGAGTTCCAAACACCAGAGAAGAAGAAGAAGCAGGAGGTGATTCCTGCTCCGTCCTCTGCAGGCGTTGACCTCTGAGCTCCCACGATGATGTCACACTCTGACGTCCAATCAGCAGAGAGGATCTGCATCCTGTTATCTCTCCACCATCGGCAGGCCTCCTTATCAGCCTCCAACATCTCAGTGAGGGGGGTGGGGAGCACCGCAGCTGCCATTAAAAACACAACACACTCATCTAACAACCAGAAGTGCTCTCCACATTTTTCTTCCTCTTTCCCCTCTCTCTTCTCTACTGGTCCGTCCGGAGCCCAACACAAACCACAGACTCGTGGACCGAATGTCACGTAACATCCAGATGTAATTACAGCGCGCCCTCCATCCATCTGCCTCCTATCAGCCGCAGCGATCGCCGCCAACTTTTATCTCGTCTCCCATCTCAACCGCCAAATCTAAGCCCAGGGAATCTAGGCTCAGTGGGCTGCCGGCCCGTTATCTCTCCATCAAGGAGAGGCCCGTATCAGGCTGAAGGATCTCCCAACCGTTGGGGAGGATGACGCACAAAGAGACAGAGACAAATATCTATCTGCTGCACAAACAAACCTTCTCCTCCCCACCAGAGGAAGCCCCAGGAATCAGCCCTTTGTTCTTGAAAGAGCTGTAAGAATCTGCTGTTTCACGTTGTTGTCCTGGTGCTGTTATCTCTGGAGGCAACTCTGAAGATCTGACAGATCAGGAACTTTATGGCCTTTGAAACCAGCTCCTCTGTGGTTTCAGCTAAAACCTCCAGCTGGTCCCGAACCAACAAAAACTGATGTGTGACTGAAATCTGATGGAGGAGGAGCGTCAGGTCAGAGTTTTACAGTTTCAACAAGAACCTGCGTTTTTATCTACAGTCGGACTCCAAGAAGACGAGTTTTTATACGAAGCAACACCGCTGCACCACGGACACAAGCTGTTGACCTGTTCTCAGTCACTTCGGCGGTTTCTGAAGGTAAACAAACACACTTTGGCTGTTTCTGAGGATAAACAAACACACCTCAGTTGTTTCTGGGGATAAAAGACACACTTCAGCTGTTTCTGGAGGTAAACAAACACACTTTAGCTGTTTTTGTAGGTAAACAAATGCACTTCCGCTGTTTCTTTAGGAAATAAAACGCTTCAGCTGTTTCTGTAAATAAACAAACACTCCAGCTGTTTCTGGGGATTAAAAAAAACACACTTTGGCTGTTACTGTACATAAATAAACACACTTCAGCTTTTTCTGTAGGTTAAAGAAAACACACTTTGGCTGTTTCAGTAGGTAAACATACACACTTTGGCTGTTTCTACAGGTAAACAAACACAGTGGGTCTGTTTTTGTATGTAAACAAACACTGGCTGTTTGTGCACGTAAACAAGCACACTTTGGCTGTTATAGCAGGTAAACAAACACACTTTGGCTGTTTCTGCAAGTAAACAAATGCACTTTAGCTGTTTTTGTAGGTAAACAAACACACTGGCTGTCTCTGAAGGTAAACAAACATACTTTGGCTGTTTTGGGCTATTATTGTAGAAACCAAAGCATTTCAGGTGTTTCTGTAGGTAAACAAAATACACTTTAGCTGTGTCTGTAGGTTAACACACTTCGGCTGTTTCTGTAGCTAAGCAAAATCCATTTGGGAAGTTTTCTTCAAAATTTTGTAATGAGGCACTTCAAAGTTTCAAAAATATTTATCTCCAACAGGTCATTCTGAAAGAGTTTAAAAACAGTCAGTCAAAGTTTTCAGCTAAAACACCGCCCACCCCCACTGAAGCCACGCCCACTCTCTAACCCACCTGTGAACACACCTGTGAACATGTCATGAGTAAAGGACAAAATTGCTGAGTCAGCATTCTTACTAGTTTTTCTGTTTACAATTTCTTTCATACACTTGTAGTCTATACCTTTAGCTACTTTCAGCTATTTTAATCGTACAGATATCAAAAGGTTCAGCTAGATCAGGACAAGACGCACTTAGCTTTTAAATTATTTAACGGTCTCAAAAAATACATGATGATCTCATCAAATATTGGGAAAACATTTTTAAATTCTGCTACAGCACACGTGTCTATTTTTTAGCTTTTAACTACAGTTTGCTAGTTTTAGCTTTTGAGTAGTACACTGTACAGTACACACCTCTCTGGGTTCTGCAGAGCTTAATGTTCCTCATGAACGCCCAAACACAGCTTTACATTAAATATTCTAATCAATTCATCTTTCTAACTAACTCTGACATCAGAAAGTCAGTTACAGGTTCAGTGCCTTGCTCAAGGACACTTCAGCATGATGCAGAGACAGGGATCTAACCCGCGCCATTAGAGGACGACCTCCCCACCCACTGTGCTAAAGCTAGCACTATTTCAGGTAGCTATTAGACTCAGGTGGTCTGATTCAGTCAGATCAGACTCAGGTAGTTTGAGGACTTCCTTTTAACATTGAAGCTGAAAACCTTTCGTTCAAATTTAGAGGAATCTCACAGCAGAACTTCCTTCAGGTTTACATGTGAAACAGAACTCAGACCTGAACAGAACCCATCTACAAGAGGACTAACAACAGTACTGTGACCTGCCTGGAATGGGTCATACCAACTGCTGAACTCCCACCAACACATCCCGGTCCAACAGAGTTCTTATCTCGCCTCACTTCTTCTTCATATCAAAATGACTGCCGAATCACAAGAGAGTCACGGGGCTGAGAGCCGGGCCTGTCTCATCCTCAGCCCGGGCCCGATGCAGGGGGAGGCATGGCGGACAAGAGCCACTGATAAAGATGGCTGCGGCGTTCCAGAGGCATGTGCACGTTCTTGTGCATGCTGAGTTTATCGACCTCTGGGTCTAGAACCCATTCGTGGGCCTCAGTCCCAGTGGGAGTTCATCACCACTCAAAAACAAGTAAACAGGAAGTGACCCGACCAGAAAGCTGCCAGTGGATTTACAGAACCATCAATGATCCTACATCAGAACTAAAGTATTGTCTGCATAGAAAGAAGCTCCGCCTTCTTCATCAGTAAAACTGCTCGTTCAGCAGATTTATGATGGACAAATTAAACCGAGCAAGAACTTTTTCAGGCTTGTTGTTTTTTAGTTCAGCTGAGAGAAACTGAGTCTGGAGTCTAATAGGGTTGAGTCGGGTCTTCTGGACAGAGTCTTCAACTCTCGAGTCTGAACCTGAACACCTTTCTGCAGAACCACCCTTAAAACAGGCAGAACTATAAAAAACAAGCTGGAACTGTCTCTGTAAAACCATTTTCAGAAGTGGTTTGGACCTCATACGTTCATCAGTCCGTCAAGTGCCGAGCTGTCGGACCTCCAACAGAACTGATGTGACCCCTCACAGGCAGCGCGGTCCTTACCTCTGGATAAATCCACCTCAGCGAACACAAACATGGCAATAATTCTGTCAATTTTACCAACATTCACCTGAAAATTGGTGTGGTAGTGGCTGAGAGTCATCCCCAACACAGACTCTGAGAGTAGACAGATCGCACAAGAACAAAGTTTGACCTGCCAGTGATATGCATTATTCTTTGAATGTAATTTTGTTTTCTTTAGTATTTAACAAACCCGTCCTGTCCTGTCAGGCTGTGGCTCAGCTGACATGAATCATAAAGAAATGATGCTTTTATTTTGTTCTGCTGTGTCGTTAAGAATTAAACAGATCATACTGGAAATGGTCCAAACGCATAAATACAGAACTGCCTTTTGGCGCGCTGTTGAGCGCCGAACCTCCAGTTTCAAACATAAGAACTGATGATTCTGTGTGGGGATCCTGACGGGTTTTGGCGGAACATAAAACCAAACTGAAAGTGGTCCAGATTATTTCAGGGCTCTGAATCCAGGAGCTTTACCATCTGGATGGCAACTAACTGAAACAAGAAGATAATCCTGGTAATAACTCCACGTTGTTGCTTTTATTTCACTCTCAAAGTAATGAATTTCGTCTGCTCAAAACATCTGGATCCAAAACATGACAGCTTCTTTAAGTGTTTAGTTTGGTTCAAACCACTTCCAGAGCTAAATCAAATCATTCTGACAGCCGAAAGACACACAAGTCCCTGTTTGGGCTTCACAATTCAAATAATTTATATTTTAAAAGCTGTGTGTTTCGTCTCAGAGATGAGTTCAGTCCTACAGGTGCTAATTAAAGCGTCGGGATCCTTTTACATAAAAACATTTTCTACAGTACTGATACATTGTTGTCACATGACAGGAAACTGAACATGTTCAGAAGTGGAACAGCGGCAGACATTAATCGGAGCACTGGACTAAAACAGAAACTCTTCTAATTATTTTATTTTCTGAGGACTACAGCTTCCTGCAGGATTATCTCAAATAAAAGTTATTACAAACGCCAGTCACTTTATTCTAACCCAAGATTATTTAATCCACCGCTCTACGTTGACCTCCAATAGGCAGTTACTTAACTTTCTGTTTACATTACTCTTCTATTAGTTTCTCTCTTATGATTGTCTGTTGTAGATTGTCCAAGGAAAATCTATTGCTGTACTGTTGCCGTTGTCATCATCCTTAGTTTGTAGCCAGGTCTCTCTTGTAAATGAGTCCTCGAGGCTCAATGAGATTAACCTGCCTAAATAAAGGTTGAATGAAAAAATAGCAGAAAGGTAAGGAGCGGAAAGACTATTTAGAGAATTAAAATGCTAAGAAATCATGCAGAAAAACTGGGTTGTCACTTTTAGACAGGTCTATTGTAATTCTTTATTATATGGGCGTCCATAAACCTCTTCAAAAAGTCTTCAGTTAATCCAAAATGCTGCTGGAGTTCTGCTCAGTGTCAGGAGAGATCAGATTTTTCCAGTTTTAGCTTCTCTCCATCGGCTCCCTGTCACAATTTAAAATCTTGCTTCTAACATGCAAAGCTCCCAACAATCAAGATCCACCTTACATTAAAGATCTTATTCTTCCATATTTTCCTGACAAAGCACTTCTCAGACTGCAGGCTTACTTGTGGTTCCTAGAATTTTGAAAACAAGAATTGGACACATCAGGCTCTTCTCTTGTGGAACCAACTTCCAGTTTCTCTCCGTGAGGATGACACATTGTCTACTTTTAAGATTAGGCTTAATTCTTTCCTTTTTGATGGTAAATGGCACTTGTATAGCACTTTTCAATCTTATCAAGATATTCAAAGCTCTTTACAACACAATCTGCGCCTCATTTACACATTCATACAGCACTCTACTAGATCTCTACAAAGCTAATCTGAATCTGTAGCGAATATTCAGTGCTTTATCATGTTCATCACCGATGGGACACAAATTGGAGGCAATGATTCAGTGTCTTACCCAGGGACAGTTCAGCATGTGACTGCTGACTAGTGGAGTCAAATCTATCCACTCAGCCACAGTCATACTTACTGATAAATTGATTTATTACTATAGGATTGACACATCCTATAGTTAGGGGCTGCTTGGTAACTGAGCTATCCTTTAGACCTGCTGCTATAGAATTAGACCGCAGGAGGAAACATTTATCACATCTCTTCACTCTGCTGTTGCCTTTACTCACTCTACTCTTTATGTTTGTATTTGTAATTGTTTCTATAATAGGTTTCTTTGTCTTTCTTTCCATAGAAACTAGACCTAGATCAGAGAAACTGCACTGGGGCCATAGAAGCTATATCGGGAGAATGGAAACAACACCTGGGCTACAAAAACTGAACCTGGCCCATATAAACTAAACCAGAGACCTTAGAAGCTACACCTGTACCAAATAAACTACACCCTGATCATAGAAACTACTCCTGGACCATAGAAACTACTTCTGGACCATAGAAACAACTTCTATACCATAGAAACAACTTCTGTACTATAGAAACGACTTCTGTACCATATAAACGACTTCTGTACCATAAAAACAACTTCTGTACTATAGAAACAACTTCTGTACCATAGAAACAACTTCTGTACTATAGAAACAACTTCTGTACCATAGAAACAACTTCTGTACTATAGAAACAAATTCTGTACCATAGAAACTACTTCTGGACCATAGAAACTACTTCTGTACCATAAAAACAACTTCTGTACTATAGAAACAACTTCTGTACTATAGAAACAACTTCTGTACAATAGAAACTACTTCTGGACCATAGAAACTACTCCTGGACCAAAGAAACTACTCCTGAACCATAGAAACTACTTCTGTACCATATAAAATATTTCTGTACCATATAAACTATTTCTGTAGCATATAAACTACTTCTGTACCATATAAACTACTTCTGTAACATAGAAACAACTTCTGTACTATAGAAACAACTTCTGTACTATAGAAACTACTCCTGGACCAGAGAAACTACTTCTGTAACATGGAAACTACTTATGTAACATAGAAACTACTTCTGTAACATATAAACTACTTCTGTACCATATAAAATATTTCTGTACCATATAAACTATTTCTGTACCATATAAACTATTTCTGTACCATATAAACTACTTCTGTACCATATAAACTACTTCTGTACCATAGAAACAACTTCTGTACAATAGAAACTACTTATGTACCATATAAGCTACTTCTGTACCATATAAACTACTTCTGTACTATAGAAACAACTTCTGTACAATAGAAACTACTCCTGGACCAGATAAACTACACCTGGACCATAGAAACTACACCTGAACCATAGAAACTATTTCTGTAACATAGAAACTACTTCTGTAAAATAGAAACTACTTCTGTACCATATAAAATACTTCTGTACCATATAAAGTACTTCTGTACCATATAAAATATTTATGTACCATATAAACTACTTCTGTAACATGGAAACTACTTCTGTACATGGAAACTACTTCTGTAACATAGAAACTACTTCTGTAACATATATAGAAACTACTTCTGTAACATATAAACTACTTCTGTGCCATATAAACTATTTCTGTACAATATAAACTATTTCTGTAGCATATAAACTATTTCTGTAGCATATAAACTACTTCTGTACCATATAAACTACTTCTGTACCATATAAACTACTTCTGTACCATATAAACTACTCCTGGACCATAGAAACTACTCCTGGACCAGATAAACTACTCCTGGACCAGATAAACTACTCCTGGACCATAGAAACTACTCCTGAACCATAGAAATTATTTCTGTAACATAGAAACTACTTCTGTAACATAGAAACTACTTCTGTACCATATAAACTACTTCTGTACCATAGAAACTACTTCTGTACCATATAAAATATTTCTGTACCCTATAAAATATTTCTGTACCATATAAACTATCTCTGTACCATATAAACTATCTCTGTACCATATAACTACTTCTGTATGACAGCAATTACTCCTGGACCATAGAAACTTCTCCTGGACCATAGAAACTACTACTGGACCATAGCAATTACTCCTGGACCACAGAAACTACTTCTGGACCATATAAACTACTTCTGGACCATATAAATTACTGGACCATATAAACTACTCCTGGACCATATAAATTACTGGACCATAGAAACTACTCCTGGACCATAGCAATTACTTCTGGACCATAGAAACTTCTCCTGGACCATAGAAACTTCTCCTGGACCATAGAAACTACTACTGGACCATAGCAATTACTCCTGGACCATAGAAACTACTCCTGGACCACAGAAACTACTTCTGGACCATATAAACTACTTCTGGACCATAGAAACTACTCCTGGACCATAGCAATTACTTCTGGACCATAGAAACTACTCCTGGACCAGAGAAACTACTCCTGGACCATATAATCTACTTCTGGACCATACAAACTACTAATGTACCACATAAACTACTCCTGGACTATAGAAACTACTTCTGTACCATAGAATCTGCTCCTGGACCACAGAAACTACTTCTGGACCATAGAAATTACTGGACCATAGAAACTACTTCTGTACCATAAAATCTGCTCCTGGACCATAGAATCTACTCCTGGACTATAGAAACTACTTCTGGACGAGCTATTCTGTGTTTTTCTGTGTCTCTTTCCTGTCCCAAGATGCTCGAGGCAGATTAGCCTCCATTTTGACTCCTAAATTTGCGACGGTCTGTACGAGGCGAGGAATTCAAGATGCAGACACAAGCTGAAGTTTTACCAAAAACCATCCCTTCAGTTTTTTGTCTTGGTGAAACAGAACATTCCAAAACCAGAGTCAGAGTTTCATCACAACAGCCAAGTCTGCCATACAGATCCATAAGAAACTTTAGGATTTCTTGTAGAAATAAAATATTTACGTAGATAAATCCACTTCATACTGGAATGCATGTCGTCCCCCATCCTGACGGGTCATAAGCTCTCTTAGCTCTTATGGTGTCAAAGAACTTACTTAAGAGAGAAGCAGGAACCCCACAAGAGAAACCAAACCTCGCTGCTTTTAGACAGCAGCTCTGCGAACTTCACCAGTGCAGAAACAAACAGAAACCCATCACAGGTTTCAGGAAATGGGTTGGTTTGACAAAAAAATTGAATAAAGTTACAGAAGAGTAAAGAAAGGGAATAATTGTTTTACACCTATCAGTGATATGATGAGCAGTAAAAGGTCATAAAATGTCTTTTTATGAATATCAAAACAAGAACTTGGTTAAAGCACCTTTATTGGACCACAGGTTACTTCTCTGTGCATAAAGTAAACGTTGCAGATGCATGGATATGTTTTCAAAGAAAGAGGAAGTCGCCATCGTACCAACAGGAAGTCAAAGGGGCTGGTCCAAACGTCTCGGTGCTTTCACAGAGCCGAGCGGGTTCTGAGGTTTCCGGGCCTCAAATCAACCCTTAAACCCAAACAAGCATCTGGTAACAAATCACAAACTAGACATTACTTAAACCTAAACCTTCACAAATGGAGGAGAAAAACATTCATATCATTTTTTTGTTTGATTAAAAACACTGAAAAGAGTCAACCAGAGGCTCAAATACTGTACAGTCACCCGAATCATTTAAAAAGTGGCGCTGAAGGTTCCTTCACTTCCTGTTAGTGATCAGGATGAACCGCAGCTGCTTCTCTTTGCCAGTATAAACAGATTTGACGACAGTTGTCACTGGACAGAACAACACTCGTCTGTCGTCCACACATCCATAGGCATAAGAAAGGTTCAGTTCCAAAACTGGGTTGACACATCCAAAACCAAGATGGCCACCACCATATATACATGTTTAAACCGAACACCTCACCATTTGAGGAAACTATGCGTTCCGGTTTTTATATTACAGTACAACGTTATTTATAAAGCACTTTATACTCGGGCTGCTGTTGTTACGTCGTATTGCTTTTACATTGTTAGTGTTTAGCGTATATCTTAGTTTATATCTTAGATCCTTATTTTTTGTTTCTTTTTATACTTTATATTTTGGGTATAACTGGGACCCTGAGTACATAATTTCGTTCCACCTCAGGTACCACGTGATGGGAATGACAATAAAATTGACTTGAACTTTAAAAACAACGACATATTGCTTAAAAGTTTATAATCCTCGCTGAGATGGGGTAGAGGCAGGGCAGTCGACTCAAAAGTCCCAGGTTTGATCCCCAGCACATCTCATGGTGTCTCTGAGCAGCACAACCTATCCCCGACTGCTCCCCGGGCGCTTTCAATAGCTGCTCACTCCACCTGGGGTAGATGGGTTAAATGCAGAGAGCGCCATTTTCGCCATTGTATGGGAACATAGAATGATGACAACACATACACATTATTATTATGATTGGGGTGGCAGAAGATTAATCCATGGTGGTCAAGGCCACCATTCCCCCACCCCTACACCTGTTAAGAGGATAAAACTGCTCCCTCCTCTCTCCAGGGTCCGTCACTCTGCGTTTCCTCACATAAGAAAAATATAGAAAAACCTCCCTCTGTTCTTCTCCACGGTGTGTCTCCTACACTTGAATATCTTGACCAAAAAACATTTAGGTTTACTTCACACTCTGTTCAGTTCAAGTCCCCAAAAAAAAAAATAAAAAAAAAAATCTCCAAAACGTTCACTGTTCAGATCCCTCAGAGACGGAGGACATCATGGTACTGCTCGTTCTAATAAAGTTTAAACTGCTTTTGTTCCTCCTCTGTTCTGTAAAGACATGTCCTCTCGTCAGTTAGTCAGGAGGACAGATGCCAGAGACAGCAGGAGGGACGGACCCTGGTATTTACAGGAGAGGTAAGGTTGAGATTAAACGGGGCCCCCGCTGCGTTTGCGGGGGGATCTACCAGAACCAGGCCTTTTGTTCATTAATTGTACCTCTGGGCTCCGACGGCGCTGAGGGAAACCCTCCAGTTCCTGTTTGAGGACACACGGTCTGCACTCAGTTAGAGAGCGGGCCCACATTTGGCCTTTATTTGGATTTTTAATACTCCAAAGGAATTCTGGGTCGGGACGTTAACTACAGACACACTGTGAACGGTAAAATGTGCGGTTCTGTTTGCCAGGAGGACTCTTTGGTTTCATGGAACGACTTCAGATCCAGTTAAACCGAGGCTTCAGGTAAAAGTGGCTCATGGCAGCTGATCGGGACAAACCAGGACTGGGACTTTTTCCACATGTGGTTCTGAATCAGACGAAAGATGTTTTTCAGAGTGACCTCTGTCTGAACAGACAGGTCTCATTTCATCAGTGAGTTGGGGGTGTATGTGGATCGATCCAAATATTGATAATATCGATACCAACATTGTTAAAGCTCAGATCTCTGCACGTCTTCAGCTCCAGGACAGAAGTCCAGCTGCTTCGTCTTTATTTGTCCCTCATCACGTCCGTCCATCTTGTGAGCATCAGTTGCAAAATAAGTTAAGGACAGACTTTTTATGAGCATCTACGAGTAAGATTTAAGAAAATTTCATTGCCACATTACAATCCAAAATGTCCACCACCAAATATATACGTAAAATGTCCACTTTTATTTCAAAAACATTTATTTCCATATTTCTGGAGTTTGTTTTGGACCCGTGTCGTCCTCTTGTCTCAAACCGAGCTCCTGAAACTCAAACCACATTCATTGTTGGGCTTATTTTTCTCCTGTTGCCATGGAAACGGATGATGTGCTTCTCCGTGGTGGCAACAGTCCAGATGAAAAGTTAAAAACAGGCAAACTCGAGCTCTTAAACGCAGTCCCTGATATTTCCGAGGCAACATTTTAATCAAACGATGAAAAGAAAAGTCGCTCAGCTCGACTGGAACTCATCAGAACTGCCACGAGGTGGAAGTTTGATCACGTCTTCATCCACATCAGGTTTAACGTCACGTATTTTCAGATGATTCCTGCTGCGTTTAGATAAATCCAACGATGCAAAAACAAAAAAATTAATTTTGCTGCTTTCTTCAGCAGATTTGTCGTCTTTATTTAAAACGATTTCAAGAGGTTTTTTTTTTTTTTTTGCCAAAAGAGCAAATGATGGAGATGAGAAACGACGCAAAGGGCATCGCTTCAGGTGACGAGACACTTGTCCCCGTGCCACCTGATGTCCAACGAGCATCCTCGACACACCACACTGTGTGTGTGTGTGTGTGTGTGTGTGTGTGTGTGTGTGTGTGTGTGTGTGTGTGTGTGTGTGTGTGTGTGTG
>JARVGS010000002.1:7988362-8003644 GCA_031762315.1 Hypsolebias antenori
GCCTCCCTGGTGAGGTGTTCCGGGCACGTCCCACCAGGAGGAGACCCAGAGGAAGACCCAGGACACGCTGGAGGGACTATGTTTCTCAGCTGGCCTGGGAACACCTTGAGATTCCCCCGGAGGAGCTGATCCAAGTGGCTGGAGAGAGGGAAGTCTGGGCCTCCTTACTTAAGCTGCCACCCCCGCGACCCGACCCCGGATAAGCAGAAGAGACTGGATGGATAGAAACCCGTGACCTCCGACCTGAGGGAGCAGAACTTCAGCTGTGAACTTTCACCGTTCGTCCTTCAGCTGATGGCACAGTTTTCAGCTTGTTGAAGCTGAAGTTCTGTTTCCTGTCCAACTGTTTGGTCTTTGGTGTTTTCATGGATCCAAACCCCAGAACCAGAACGAGACACAAAGAGACCAAAGATCAAACTGAACTGTTAGACTCTGGGCCGTCTCTGAGTTCAGGAGCCTGTTTCTGTGGACCGAGGTCAGAGGTCAGCTGAGGTCAGAGGACCGAAACAGAACTGCTGATCCAGAACCAGCTCAACAGGAAGTCTGGATCACATGGAAAAGATGGATGAGAACTTTTGCACAGAGGAGTAACTTTAAATCATTTCTGTTCCTGACTTTTGTAATTGAGCAGTAATGGATTCTGTGCCTGTCGCGACTCGTCGGGGTGGACAGCTGTCCAACATCAGCTGACTGTGCCGGACACACGAACACAACACTGCTGCATTTACAGACGCTCAGGAAATCCCACGTTCAGCAAACATGTTGGGTTTGTACAAGAGCAGCTGTGCAGCATAAGTGTTCACTGCTTTGTTTTGATTTAAAGTGTGTGTGTGTGTGTGTGTGTGTGTGTGTGTGTGTGTGTGTGTCACAAACTAAACTTTATATTCATGCAGAGAAACACACACGATGCAGCTCCACTTCCGCCTGGTTTAAGTGTTAAACTCAGGGTGGTCCTGGTCCGAGGGTGGTGATCCTGCTGCTGCGAACACACACACACACACACACACACACACACACACACACACACACACACACACACACACTGTTTGCTTACAAAACGTTGAAAGGTTTTTTGTGTCGTTCATGACTCTCCGGCCTGCAGGATGTTTCTCATTTTGTGAAGATTTCCGGTTAAAGAGACAAATATTTGTTTCTGTGAGTATCCGAGAAGAACCTCAACACCTGAGAGGGTCCAAAATAATCTGGTTGGGTTTTTAAGAACTGGACAAGACAAGAACATAAACCAGAACAGGGTGCGTGTTTAATAAAGTTCAAACCATTTCAATACTGTAAAGCTGATTCTGTATTTGTGCATCACAGAATCACAGAACAGTTTCAAATGTTATAATTACATAAATACATTTAGGTGACTTGTTTCCAAAATGCCTAAAAACAGTTGTGTTGGTTGAGAGCAGAACCCAGGCTGCAAACAGATACGAGGAGTTTGAACAACAAAAAAAAAATCTTATTAAATGAACAAAACAAAAACTGACGTGGCAACAAAATAGTCACAGGGAAAACCTGAGAGGAAACTTCACTAGAAAGTTCCTGGAGAAGCTTTGATGAGGACTGCCATTTTTTTTTACAGTGTGTGTTGAGCGTTGCTCTCAGCTACCACCACAACACATTTCAGCTTATCTAAAAAAGCTAAGTCTGGTCCTCTGGATTATTGAGCATGCATCAGGGTACATTTCAGCTTAATTTCTCTAAAAATGGCTGATTTATAGTATTTTTTCTTTTTAGTTCAGGTGGCCATCTTGGATTTAATGATTATCAATCAGTCTATTAGGAATTGTTTTCAGCTACTAATACACTGACTTTCAGCTAAATCGCCATAAAACCCTCTGAGTCATTTGAAATTAGCTTCAGTGGCCATCTTGCATTTTTTTTAATTTGAATTCAGAATGGGTTATGCATTGCTGTCAGGTACCACCACACCAAACTTCAGCTCAATATCTTAAAATAGCTGAGTTATTGTATATTTAGCTCTTTTCAGTAAGGTGGCCATCTTGGATTTTCAATTAGGAATGTAAAACAACTCCCTCTCTCTCCGCTACGACTGTACCAAACTTCAGCTCAGTATCTCAAAGGATGACTGTGTTATAGTCAATTCTGAGATTTCTGAGTTACCTGTGCAGCCATCTTGAACCAAAATGGCTCCAAAAGTAGATCAGTGTTTTGTTCAGAGGCCTCTCCCCTCTGGGTCATGTGACCTCACTCTGGCAGTTAGAGGCTGTGAAGAGCTCTGTTAATGTTTCTCAATGGGAAAAATGGCGTCTTGGCTAATTATGTCGCCATTTAAATGTTTTTATTCACCCTTTATTTATACAGGTAGTCTCACTGAGTCACGAGACCTGTTTTTTGGGAGCAAATGGTGGGGCTAGGGGCCTTGCTCAGGAGCACAGGGTGGGACAAATGAGGGTGGAGGCAGGTGTGGGTGTTTCACCTTTTCCACCCACATTTTGACATTGACGGTACCGGGAGTTGAATCTGTGACTTTCTGATCACAGGCCCATCTTCTCTAAATTCTGCGCCACCACTCCCCCAGTGGTGACTTGGCCAACTTGAAACACCAATAAAAGTAACGGCACACATCACAGCACGGAGGCGGTCGTTTTGATGTGGGCACGTTGTGGTTCGGGTCGCATTAAAGTTAACACACCTTTTCAGGTGGATAATGGATAAATAATAGGTGCTGCCTTCAGGCAAGCCCCAATAATGAGGGAGAAATGACGATGCATGAGGAGAGGCGGTGAGGAGCAGGTGAGAGCAGGAGGAGACAAACACTGGGGTGGGGTTGCAACAAGCTAAGAGACCAGAACCACAGAAATCCTCCAAAAATAACTCACGACGCGAATCGTAGCAAATATGAGATCAGTTTCAAGTTTACTGTAACTCCTTTGGTGGAAACTCGTGAAGTAAAACAAATTCATAACTTTGATTTATTTTCTCCTCAGCGGGTTTTAAAATATGTGACTCGTGCTCCAACATCCTTTTGTTCCCTTAAATATCAGAAAACTCAAAGCTGCGTCTAATCAGCAGCGAGGGTGTTTTATTTAGTTTCTCTGGGATAAATAATGACACGTTGTAATAAATCATGTGCTGTGTTGTTCATCTGAGGTCGTTTTTACCTTCTTCTTGGATCCTTTGCTCAGAATGCAAAAACTTTTTTTTTTATTATTTTGTTTTTACAGAAAAGAGAGGATGAGCTGCTCAGGCTCCATCTAAAGCAGAGAAGACATAAAATCAGTCATAAAAGAAATCAAAGTTTAGAAAATCTGTATGTGTTGATGCTGCTGAAGATGAAGGACGTCTGGTTTCTGTCAAATACTCATTCACAAAAGATGTTTCCGTCTGAACTGAAGGCTGAACGCAAACTTAACACGATGGACGTTTGTCCAAACATCACTTTTAGAATTGTTGCCAAAAGTTTAAAACCTTCATATTTTACTGTTTTAAAAGATTCGCCCAGAACACAGGATTAAATAATAATCCTGGATCAAAAGTGTGGCTAACAGAAAACATCTCTTAGTGTAGCTCTTAGCTCGCGCCTGGATTTCTGGATAAATTAAATACTTTTGGAGCAAACAAACCATTATCTGTTCTGAGAGCGTTAATTATCTTTCACTTCATTTTGTTGCAGATACGTTGGTTCAGATTTTTAGTCTTTTTTTTTTTTCCAGATGTTGCCTCTCAGGAGGCTCACAGGCTTTTCATCAGGAAAAAGCAGGAAAAGTTTTATAAATGTGACAAAAAATAAGCTAAAAAAAAAAAACGATGAGCTAAAACTAACAGCAGGGAAAGTGCAACAACTCAAGGAAACGTGAATAAAAACAAGATAAAGCAAGAAAGAGCCAGAGTGGAGCTTGAAAGTTTGTGAACACTTAAGAATAAACTGTATGTATATCTGCATCAATATGACCTAAAACATCAGACTTTCACAAACATCCTAAAAGTAGATCAAGAGAGTTCAACAAATGAGACAAAAGTATCATACTTATTTATTTATTTATTTATTTATTGAGAAAAATGATCCAAAATGTCATATTTGTGAGTGGCAAAAGTATGTGACCCTCTAGGATTGTCAGTTAATTTGAAGGTGAAATTAGAGTCAGGTGTTTTTCAATCAATGGGATGATGATCAGATGTGAGTGTTTGAGTTAAAGAACTGGGATCTAATCAAAGTCTGCTCTTCCCAACATGTGTGTGGAAGTGGATCATGGCCTGAACAAACGAGATTTCTGGGGACCTCAAAATAAGAGTTGTTGGTGTTCATCAGGTTGGAAAAGGTTACAAAACCATCTCTAAAGAGTTTGGACTGTACCAACCCACCGTCAGACAGATTGTGTACAAATGCAAGAAGTTCAAGACCATTGTTACTCTCCCCAGGAGTGGTGGACCAACAAAGATCACTCCAAGAGCAAGACATGTAATAGTGGACAAGGTCACAAACTTCTAACTGAAGGCCTCTCTCACATTGGCTAATGTTCATGTTCATGAGTCCACCATCAGGAGAACTCTGAACAACAATGGTGTGCATGGTCACACCAGATGAAAGCAAAGGTTCACATACTTTTCCACTCACAAATATGTTATATTAGATCATTTTCTTCAATAAATAAATGACCAAGGACAATATTTCCATCTTGTTTGTTTAAATGGGTTATCTTTATAAACTTTTAGAACTTGTGTGCAAATCTAATGTTTTAAGTCATATTTATGCAAAAAACATAGAAAATTATAAAGGTTTCATAAACTTTCAAGCACCACTGTAATGGAAAAGGTTAAAAACGAGAAGGAATGTAAAAAGAAAAGTACACTAAATAATAAATTAACTGCTAGAAAGTAACTAAAAGCTAAGCTAAAACCATAAAAAGTAAGACATTTTAAAGAAACCGATAACGCTAAAAACAAATGGAATAGTAAAAGAAAAAGTTTGAGTTTTAAACTTGTCTGAATAAAAAGCGGCAGTTCTGAGACAAAGACCTGGATCCTGCAGAGAAACTGGTCTTAGTCTCAGAAAACTGAAATAAAAGTGATTTCCTGCAGGCCTGCTGTTAGCGTGCTGAACATTTGTGTTTTTATGTCCGTAAACAGCATCGACCCGGTTCTGGAGGACAAAACATAAGATGATTAGCAGCTAATGTGGCCTGAACGTCCCCATCAGTCTTCATCAGCGTCCCCGTCCCTCCCCTGGTGCTGAGTGTGTATTTGGACAAGTGTGGGTGGTTTATGTAGAGAGTGAAAAACTATAACAAACTCTGGGATTAGAGGTCTTTTTGAAGCAGGTCCAGACTGAGCTGAGACCTGATTGCACATGAAACACAGACGAAGACACTTCCCAGAGTTACAGCCGTGTTTATCTGACACAATCTGTCCAAAACGAGACGAAACCCGGCTCGGAGCCGATCCACGCTCGTCCCCCACTGAACCAAACCCAGATACTGACTGTTAAAAGGCATCCGAAACCGGATGCTTCGTGGAAAGAACGTTGATTTCTGCATCAACAAACATAATTCAGCTGTGATACTGAAAAGGTTGTGTATTTGTACACTGAGAAAATATTTCAGCTTCTAGAACAGCTGAAAGAACGAGAGAAGAGGCGGAATGGTGTTGTGAGAACCAAAAGAACTTTGTGTTCAGATGGTAAATTTAAACACAAATTAATTACACTATTGCTTAAACAGCTAACATGAACTCTACTAAAGCTAATACGGCTAATAATCAATTCAGGTCAATTTAGTTTATTTTTTAAGTCCCAGCTGAAGTCGTCTCACAGCACTATAAACATTCACATTCATTATAAAAGCCATTTAGTAAAAAATATCTATCTAAGAAAGCCAGCAGATTGTGTTGAATCTTCACTTCGTCACAGTCTCCCATCCTGAGCAAGACAACGGCAACAGTGGAAAGGAAAAACGCCCTTTTAACAGGAAGAAACCCCCAGCAGAACCAGGCTCAGGAGGTGGTGGCTACTGGTATATTGCTTCGGCCTGCTGGGGTTGTAGATAACAGGAAGTCGAAACAGACAAAGACAGAAGGTCCAGGTGTACTTTCTGTAGGAGGAAAGGCAAAAACATGTTGACAGAAATAATTACAAATACAAACAAGTAGAGTAATATGAACTCTACAAATGCTAAAATGGCTATAAGCTCTAATAATGCTAATACATGGCTAATATGAACTACAGTAATACTAAAATGGCTATAAGCTCTAATAATGCTAATATGGCTAATACTAAAATGGGTAATATTAACTCTACTAATGCTAACACGGCTAATACGAACTCTACTAATGCTAAAATGGCTAATGTAAGCTCTACCAATGCTAACACAGCTAACACGAATTCTACTGATGCTAAAATGGCTAACATGAACTCTAATAATGCTAATATGGCTAATACTAAAATGGGTAATATTAACTCCACTAATGCTAACACGGCTAATACGAATTCTACTAATGCTAAAATGGCTAATAGGAACTCTAATAATGCTAATATGGCTAATACTAAAATGGGTAATATTAACTCCACTAATGCTAACATGGCTAATACGAATTCTACTAATGCTAAAATGGCTAAAATGAACTCTAATAATGCTAATATGGCTAATACTAAAATGGGTAATATTAACTCCACTAATGCTAACACGGCTAATAGGAATTCTACTAATGCTAAAATGGCTAATATGAACTCTAATAATGATAGAATGGCTACTAATACTAATATGGATAATATGAACCCTACTAATGTTTAAATGGCTAACACAAACTCCACTAATGCTAGTTTTGGGTAAAAGCTAACACCCATTTTCTATAACTTTTATCTAGCCTTTTGATATTTTTCTTTAATTAGCAGTTTGCTACTTTAATGTTTCGATAACATTGCAGTGCTTTTAGATTGTGTTTTGCTTTCTTTAGCTAGCTTTTGCTACTTTCATGTTGTAGTGTTTATTTACTTTTATCAATTATTTGACTGCTTTTGATTTTTATGTAGCGTTCTCCTACTTTTAGCTGACTATTTTCTCCTTAGCCTTTAGCTTTTTGCTACATTTTACTGCTCAGTCTCATCTTCCTTTGCTGAAGAACCAAACGTCACAAACTGATGCTGGACAATCTCATCAGGATTGTCTGCCTGTGAGCAGAACTCTTGGCGAGTCGTCTAGATCCTGGATCAGCAGGACAGACCCAGGCCATCACACTACCGCCTCCATATTGGACCGTTGGGAGAATATTTTCTGAAATGCAGGCCCAGAAGCCAGCACATTTCCCCAGAAGGTCTTATCCAGATGTTTTTAGGTAGGCGAGGTGCCTTTGTGTTCTTTTTGCTCAGCGGTCGTTTGGGTTTTGGAAATTTCCTCTTTTGTCTTCTTGTTGAATCGTGACCTTTGACCCTAGCTGAGGTCAGTGGGGCCTGTCCTGGGTTCTTCTGGGACCTGCTGCGTGTTGAGTCATCGATGAGCTCTTGGTGATCCACGTTCTCTCAGTTTGTGGGTGACGGCTCTGTCAGTGAGGTCTTTGTTCTGAGGGTCGAACTGAACTCAGACCAGAACACTCAGTTAATTATTTATTTATTGCGGAGCAGTACGGTTTGGTGTGAATCATTTTTTTCTACATGTATGGGCTGAATACTTGTGCGCAGCTCTGTGCGTCCGATAGACTTGGTCCTCTGTCTCCGGACTGTGTCTCGCTCGGCGGTTCTTCTTCGTGGATCTGCCATTTTCAGATCAGTTCTCGTTTTTAATTGAGGCGCAGCTTCAGAAACTGAAACCGATGAAGATAAAACTAACAGCTGTGTCTCCAAATAAACCCGGCCCGTGTTTGTTCTGAGGTCCTGCAGAGTTCTGCCAGACCGCGACCCGTCCGTTTGTTTTCTCTCACAACAAATGAACGCACAGATTTCCTCTGTGTCTGCGCTGCTTTCTCAGGAGGATCTTTTACTGTCCGAAGCCTCCCAGCCTCCACCAGACAACCAACATTTACTCATTCAAAAGATTCTGATGTGGTCCGGTCCCAGGGGGATGGAGAACCGGGTCCAGTTAAGCTGATCCCTCTCTCTTTTCTGCCATTGTGTTTTATTTACACGTCTGGCCAAAAGGATCCTCAAACACAGGAAAGGCTTGTGACTGAGAGCTCCTCGCTCCAGTGTGGAGACGTTTATTTGTTCAGACAAACATTCCTGGTGGACCCAGATTTTCAGCCGGGTCTATATTTGGACCCGCCCGCTCTGTTTGTAACGATTCTGTCAGCGCCGTGCGCTGATCTCACGCAGGTGTTATTTGGACCCTTGTTCAGGGTTTTAACTTTTAATTGGGATAAATTTGACTGAAACTCAAAAATGAGGTCAGCTCGTGTTGCATCGTGACCCAGTTTGGTCCAAGGTTCAGCTGTTGGACAGATGGACCCACATCTGACTCCAGAACCCTTTGGAGTATCTAGTCCACTCAGTGACTGACAGGAGCCCAAACCATCAGCCCTCCACCACCGTGCTGACAGCTGGGAGGAGCTGTTTGCTGCAGTGCATTCTGGGTAAACATCTGTCCTTTGGTCTGGTTCTGGCCCAGAAGTCTTGTGGTTTCTTCAGATGAAACTTGTGCTGCCGTGTTGTTTTTAGAGAGAAGCGATCATAACCTTTGACCTGCTGACTGAGGTGCATAGAGTCATTGCATGGTCTGACCTTCAGGGTGAATCAGCTGTTTAAACGTTTCCACGTGTGAATGATCTTTCTCTAAATGACCTTTGACCCTTTGCTGATTGATGGGCAGCAGCAGCTGCTTCTCTGAGGTCATTGCTGTTGTCGTTCCATCCTGGCGTTGTGTTGCTAGATGCTCCAGGGCAGCAGAGCCTGCAGAGGAGGATCAGCTGATTATCAGCTCCTGTTTCAAGACCTCTGAGATCCCAGGAAGCAGCAGAACCAGATTTTTTTTCTCTCCGGTTCTGTGTTTCTGTTCAGATCAGTGGACCGAGTCCAGCTGCTCTTCACGAACCCTGCAGGAGCTTTTCACCTCCTGTTCAACAACGTTAAGTCAGCTCCTCTGGATGGTTTTGTTTGCTGTTGTTGAAACGTTTCATCTTTCATCCAAAAGACTTCATCAGTCAGAGGAGCCACAACAAACTCAGTCTATAAATAACACCTTCACATAGTGGGTCAGTGACGGTGCTCAGGTGGTTTCTAGAGCCCGCCCTCTCCCCCGCTGGCTCGTTTGAGGCAGTCGTGGCCAAAGTGGCTCAGAATATCAACGTTCATGCTCAGTAATCCAGGTAGAAGATGATCGAGCATGACCCTTGACATTTACGGTTCCTGGTTTTACAAGAAGTGTGCTTTTCTGGAGATAAAGCCTGATGTTCTGACTCGCTTCAGATCTGTTTCTTTTGATTGGAGGCAGCCGAGAAATTCAATTCAGTTTATTTCTACGGCTCCAAGTCCCAGGTCGTCTCGGTGCACAAAATCAGTCGCATACATTATAAAAGCCACACGTGAAAGTTCTCTGTCTAAGGAAGCAGCAGATTGAGTTGAATCTTCACTTTGTCACAGTCTCACATCCTGAGCGAGCACAAAGGAGACAGTGGGAAGAAAAAAAAACTTATAACAGGAAGAAACCTCCAGCAGAACCAGGCTCATGACAAGCGGCCATCTTCTTCAACCGTCTGGGTTTGAGAGGAACAGGAAGTAAACAAACAAACACAGAACGATGGGACGCTGCAGGTCAGGTGACTTTTTTTTAACAGGAAGGTTTGATTAAAGTTAAATAAACTTTAATCTTTTACAGAAGCGGATGAATCAGATGTTTATATTCACTAATTATTGAGTTTATTCAACTGATTTTTGTTATTATACGATCAATTTGAACTTTAAATATTAAAGTGTTGAAGCATGATCCAGGATCAGTGGGAGTCTTTTTCTTTTATTATTATTATTTTGATTTGAAATAAATAAAAATGAGTTTGAGGCTCTTCAGGGCCAAAGTCCACCTCAGTGAAATAAAACAACCGGACCTCGTTTTATTCAAACCACCTGGAACAAAATCACAACTTCAGTTTATTGTTTTATTAATCTGGTTCAAATGAAAAAAGGTTAACGAACCTTTTCAGACATATCCATTATATTTGTTTTAAAGCTCCTGCTTCCACTTGTCATGCTTCCTGTTTGTTGTTGTTGTTTTCTCCCAGTGAACAATGTCAACACTTTATTTGTTAACTTAAATTTATTTACATCCAGCGGAACTCTTTCATCTCCAAAGGTTTCGGTTACATCAAAGAGCAAAGCCGTGTCTTTCATGTTTGTTTTTATTACAGAACAAAAAAAAAAAAATTAATGATGATTAAAACCTTCATGAACCATGACACAAAAACGTTGCAGTTCATTCGTCTTCAGAATGTCTTCTGCGCATGCGTAAAGATGAATTTCCCGCCTCCGCGTGGGTCCGCGCTCCGGTCGGAACGTCACCGATGATGAGGATGAAGATGATGAAGGAGCTGCGTACTGGTTTGGAGACATCTGAGCAGTTCTTGGACGTGGACGTGTCTGTGCGTAAAAACCCCGGGTTCAGTGGAACTGCAGCGCGCGCTCGGGGCAGGTGAGGCCCAGGTAGGAGCAGAGGGGCAGTCCGAACCGGTACCAGTGATGCTGAGGAGCGAGGAGCCCGGCGGGGCCGAGCGGCTGCGCGCACACGCCCGCTCTGCGGCTGCGCGGCTCCTCCGGGCTCCTGGACAAGATGCTCTCGATGGTGAAGCCTTTGGACTTCTGCGTTCTCGGAACGTCCGGTCCATTTGTCCTGGGAACCCTTGTTGAGCGGATCCAGTCCTCCTGCTCCATCCACAGCGGACCGGAGCGCGGCTCGCCCTGCGGGTCTTCCTTGGACTCGGAGGGGTCCAGGTTCTGGAGGACTCTCTGCAGGGGGGCAGCTTGTTTCACGTCGAGAAGAACCGGTTCGGGTTCTGGTTGGGTGTCCTCTCGGGGCGCGCTCCTGGAGGTCAGTTCCCCTGCGGGTCCCGGAGCCCTGACCCGCTTGAGCCCAGGCTGCCTGGAGTCCAGAACCTGCTGGGTCTTGGCTTTCCTCTTCCTGCGCCGGTAGTTCCCGTTCTCGAACATGTCCAGGCAGCCGGAGTCCAGGGTCCAGTAGCTGCCCTTCCCGGGCCGGTTCTTCTCGCGGGGCTCCTTGATGAAGCACTCGTTCAGGGACAGGTTGTGCCGGATCGAGTTCTGCCAGCCCTGCTTGTTGTCCAGGTAGAACGGGAACCGCTCCATGATGAACTGGTAGATCCCGCTGAGGGTCGCGCGCTGCCCGGGCGCGCTCCTGATGGCCATGGCGATCAGCGCGATGTAGCTGAAGGGGGGCTTCTGGGGGGGCTCCTGACGGGCCGGCACCAAGCCGTCCGGTCCGTACAGGTACACCAGACCCGGGGCGGGCCCTCCGAACCGGCCGTACAGAGCCATGACTCCTGAGGAGCTGCAGAGACCCGGACCCAGATCAGCTCGCGTCCCTGACGGACTGACCCCCCTCCTCCCCCACAGCCTCACGAGACCCAGAAGAAGTTAATAATTGTTGTTGGTTCTGCTGGAATAAGTTGTCCATCATAAACAGTGGGCCGGGTGAGCCCACCCACATCCCCCCCGCCCCCCCGCGGCCAGCAGCCAATCAGCTGCCGCCTCCTGACCCCAGCTGTTTACAGAATTAAGGTTCTGATAAGTCTGACCACCCAGACTGGATCAAGCTGTGTTTATTTGGAAAAAGATCCGGGCGCCAAAAACATAAACTGGCTGATCACACACGCGCACACACACACGTTTGTCCTACTATCTTTATGGGGACTTTGCATTGACTTCTACAGCCTATAACGACTCTTGAACCTTATGGGGACCAGTTGATCCTCACAAAGACCAGTTGGTCCTCGCAGTGTCGTGCAGGGGTCTGCAAGCTTTTAAATCCAAAGAGCCATTTCTACCCTTCACTTCCGAAACAAAATGTGTCCGAGCCGCAAAACCTGCAACAGTCGTTATCAACTGGTGGCTCATGGGCCACTTCAAATTTGTATAAAAGTTTTCTTTTTTCAGCCAGTGGGGGTGACGTTATAACACAAAAATTATATAATGAATTTTAACATGTACTTATTTTTTTACATTAAAAATTTTTAAGAAAAGACCACATTCATGTAAACAAGTGGAAAAAAGATATGTCATATTTTACCAAATTACCCTGACCTCTGCAGGTTTATCTTCCTTTTAATTTTAGAAGAAAAAAATAATAATAATTATGCATCCCACTTTAACGTAAGAGAACATAAATTTAAAGTGTTTCTAAATATTAGTCCGTTTGTTGGAATTGACATTAAAAGTAGAGTTTAAAAACAAATTTTGTATTTACTTTAACTGTAATTAGCTCTATCTATATCTATCTATCATCATATCTCTTCAAATAATTTCTGGTGGATTTCAAAGAAAGATTTTAAAAGGCTGGAAGTATTGTACAGTATTGTATAATTTTTATTCATTTCATATAAGAAGTTGGATAAATGAAGTAGCTAAAGCTAATCAACATTATCTTCTCCTTGTTTTTCTAATTTATTTTAAATGTTTGCTGAAAAACTGCTAAAACTTGCCATTTCTCTTTATTGTGGATATATAAAAAAACCAACAAATTTGCATTTTGCATGATGATGTTAGGTCAAAGCTTCAAGGAGCCGCAGACTGAGGACCAAAGAGCCACATGTGGCCCCAGAGCCGCAGGTTGCAGACCCCTAGTGTAGTATGTGTTCAGAAATGGTCCTCACAGAGTAACATAAACAAGCACACAGAGACACACACTGTTCTCTCACACCGCCAGCTGGTTCTGACTGAAAATCTCTGTAATCTTCAATAAAATCCTCCACACCTTTACCGTTAGGGGACGTTTAAAAAAAAAAAAAAAAAGTAAAATAAATAAATAAATTGATTTAAAAAATACAACCGAAATGTGTTTTTATTTTCAACTGAATGCCTTAAAGTTCAAATAAAACATTTACATTTTTTTTCCCCTCAAAACACTGACTAAATATAAGATCTTTAAAATGTTGCAGCTGCTCTGAAAGAATGTTTTAATTCGGACTGAATCCATAAAAGCGACTCCGTTTCTTCCAAGAACGCGACTTTTAGTCGTGTGAGGCACTAACGGACTTCCATACCTGATTCAAAATGACATTTTATTCAGTAAAAGCGGGTTTGGGTCAGAACTCGGGGCAGCAGAACTGGATCTCCTTACAAGGAGAACCTCCGAGTGTTTTCTTTCGCTGTGTTTCTGTTTTCCTGTTTATGGACCCGACCAGAACTAGAACAACTGTCCAAGTGCTCCCAGCTGGACTCTGCTTACATTACTGACGTTCAGAACTTTTTGGGATAAACTCAGAACTTTTCTGTTTGTCTCTGACAGACTCACAGCGATCCATTACCGCGTGCACGTCACGCTCACACGTCTGGACTGGAAACACACTGAGCAGAGGTCAAAGGTCAAACAACAGGAAGCATCGTGTGGACAGCTGAAGGAATCTGACTTTTCATTAATAATAATAGTAATAATAATACATTTTATTTGAAGGCGCCTTTCAACTCACTCAAGGTCACCAAAGAAGAAATACAAAGATAAAAAAAACAATATCAACAATGCTAAAAAAAAAAAATGCTTGGATGAAACTGAATCCTGCCAAGATGATGACAATATATCAAATATTATATGATTTCCAAGTGTCTGCTCTGCCTGAAGCTGCAACACCTGAAAACATTCAATCTGGTTTCCAGTCCACAGGTAGCCTATTTGACCGGCGGCACAGTTGGTAGAGCTGTTGCCTCTCAGCGAGCAGGTCGCCGGTTTAAATCCCAGGGTGGAGTTTGATATACTGATACATCAGAGAAGCAAGCGCTGATGGAGAAAGAACAGAGGACGCAACAATGTACGAGAGTATCTCAGGAAAGAATAAAGACAAAGGAGAGAAAGCCCACCAAGAAAATGTTGAAGGCCATTACTGAGGATGCCGAGACCTCACCATGAAAACTGTTGTGTTGTCTGTATGGAGCCATTTGGCAACTCAAAGCCAAAGGAAGTGGGTAAAATGTGCCTTAAACGGTTTCTGAGCCCAATAAGCCTGCACTCCAGTGTTACAATCATGTCACCATTGTAGACATGCACACATAGACATTGTTTTTATTTGATCTAGTGTTCTTTACACAGTAGAAGCATATCTATTGTTAAGGAAGTTTGTTCTAGTAGTTATACACTAATTTACACAGGCACACACTCCTGGAAAACCATCTATTTGACATGAACTCACAAGGTCTGTGATCATCTTGCACAGGTTTGAATTGTTGCCATTTGTAGAAGACAAATGTGTGAACTTTGTGTAAAAGTTTGAGCACTCCAGCTCAAAAATTCACTGAGTTACAGGCGCTGAAGCAAAAAGTGTTACAACCAAACCCGGTCTCCTCTGTGTGTTCTTTCTGCTTTCTCCTCTTGTTCTTCCATTTCAGCATTTTTTTTTTTAGCTAATTTCAGCTGATAAGAATTCACACTACATTTCTCTAGTTATTTTTACTTAAAGGGTTTGAACCTACATGTGTCGATATTTAGTTTCTTATATTTTTTCACAAAAAAAAGAAAAAGAGTTTAACTTATATTTAAAATACAAATAAAAACCTGTCCTCATCAGAACCTCTTTGGTTCTGGTGTGAAAGCAGAACCAAAGAGGTTCTGGTTCCTCTGCAGAGTTCTTGGTTTCCCCAGAAATCAAGAATATTCATTTTATTCGAGTGAAGGAGTTCCAGTTGCAAGTTGCAGCAACAACAAAACAAACAAACAAAAACAAGTCCACCTTTCATCAAACTAAAACCGGTTCTGATGTTAGAGGTTCTGTTGGAGGCGTTCGGTTCTTTGACCCGTTTAGTTTCTGCAGCAGAGACGGATCCAGGATCAAACTTTTGTTTTAGCGCCATCTTCTGGACCGACAGAGAACTTCAGCTTAATGTTTTTTTTTTTTCACTTGTTGGACTCAGTTTCAGCTCGCAGCTAAAGTTTGCAGAGCTGAAGAGTTCAACTAAAAGGTTCTTTTGAAAACGAGGAGGACAGTCCAGTTGCCTCAGAACCATCTGTTGGAACCGCCGGTCTTTACACAGCAGCTGAAATCAGCCAAATGCTTGATAAAAAAAAAAAAAAAGACATCAATTCTGACCAAACAGCTGTCGGGCCCAGTCTTTAGCTGTCGGGCCCATTCTTTAGCTGTCGGGCCCAGTCTTTAGCTACCTGTCAGGTCCAGTCTTTA
>JARVGS010000002.1:8058911-8078933 GCA_031762315.1 Hypsolebias antenori
CCAGTTGGGGTTAAATAACTTGTTGCAGCTGAAAGATAATCGTCCATGCAGTAATTATCCAATAGGAGGCTCGTACCTCTTAGTTAAATCCAGGTGAATATTTTTATTTTTGGGCCAGGCAGTGTATGTTGTATGAGTTACATATGTTGTTGTATCTTTTGTTGTGTATGTCGTAGTAGTATTTGTTGTTGTGCCTGCTGTATATGTTGTTCTTGTATTTGTTGTAGTAGTATCTGTTGTTGTTGTCGTCGTAGTGGAGTCTTCCCTCTGTTTGCCTCCGTGTGTACATTGATTAGACAAACACGTGACTGGTAATTTCCAACATCTCCCAGGACTTATCTGAAGGAAACAGTACAAACAGTCATTTCCAGGAAGGCAGCTCATAACCACATTATTCTCTTTATAGCCTTAAACTGGTTTACGGCGTCCCCCAGCACCACAGAAATATGCAAACAATTACAGAAAAACAAATAAATGGAGAATAATTAAAGACATGATTATTAGACTTGAAGTGGGAAGTTTCCTCAGAGGTGCCTGTTTGTGGCTTTATCTTATGTTTAAGACTAAATGAAACTTTAAAGCATTCAGTGTTAGATTAGTTTTTTAAATGACTTGTGTTGATAAAATAAACTTTTCATCGATTTTCTTTAAATAATCTCATCAAAGCGTGTCGTTGTTGTCATTCATGTTTTTAATAACACATAATTGATGTTTTACTGAGCATCTGTTTGTCTTTTATTCAGCCATACAGCAGATTTCAGCATCATAACCTCGTTATACATCATCCACTGAGTGATTCAACACCTCTACACCTCTGAACGACTGGAAAAAACAAATGATCAGTTGAAACGTTTTACTGAAAACTAGAAGTGAAGGACACTTTTTATTTTCTAAACTTGCCTCCAAACTTTATTTTGCGCCAAAATCTTCTTTGTGTGATGGTTCATTGACGGTGAAATACCTCGTTGAGCTGTATTTCAAACGGTGTTTCATGGTTTCTCTGAAAGGTCCCAGTTAGACTAATCTAAACCTGATCCTGAGTTTTAGCAGTTTGAGTTTAAAAAACTAAATAAAACCTGAATCCAGTAGGATCTGCAGAGATTAAGACTAGATTATTTGAATATTAATCATGGAGTACAGTATACTTATTAACAAACAGTTAACAGATAATGACAGAAAGGTTCTGATTATGGATGAGAGATAACCAACCACTGGAGTCTGGTGGATCTGGGTTTGGACCTTAATCTGAGCTGAGAAACTTTAATCTCTAATCTAAAAAATCTAAAAAAAAGTTAAGTCAGGTCCTCTGGACGGGTTCAAAAATACCAAAAAAATTGTTGAAAGTTTCGTCTTTCATCTGAAACGTTTTTATAATTTTTTTGTTTTTTTGAACCCGTCCAGAGGACCTGACTTAACTTTTTTTTAGATCTTTCTACCTGGATTATTGAGCATGCATCAGGATATTTAATCTCTAATCTTGTATCCTGATCCTGCTGAGCCTCCTGAAGTCTCTTGTTTCAGTCCAAAGTTTTACACGTCTGAACTGTGATCTGTGGAAACGCTCCTGCCACTTTACTGCAGAACCGTCAGAACCACCTCCGTCAGAACCTTGTTGTTTTTTTATGAAGGGTTCTGGAAATGAAATCACACCAGCATGTTTTTGCTCCAGACAGACATCTTTCCAGGAAATAAATCTTAATGTTTCTTTCTAATGTCCTCCTTCAGGACTCTTATTACCCCGTTAGCTTCTGTCACCTCAGAGAGGGCCCATCTCTGTGGCACCGGTCCCTCCAGAGTCCACTTACATGTCTCTTGAGTGTTGTTTGTTTTTGATCTTGCGGTGTCTGATGGTTACTGATGTTTCTTCTTCTTCTACCCCCTCCTGCACTTGTTACAGTCGGGACAACTCCCCCAGCCTGAAGGAGATCAGAAATGGCTGCCAGCAACAGAACGACCGCAAACCGCCGATGCCGCTCCGCCTGCTGCACCCGGAGCCCCCGCCGCCTCCCACGACCCTCGTCCCGCTCTCTACCGCCCCCTGTCCTCCTCAGCCGCCCCCGCCCATCCCGACAAACCCCGCGACCTCCCCGACACCCTCCCTGCCCCTCTCCCCTCCCCCCACCATCGTCAACTCCAGCGAGATCCTGGTGGAGCTGGAGCGGAACAACAACTCGGCCAACGCCAAGCGGAAGGGCGGGCCCGCGGGCGGCGACAGCGAGCCCAACCTCATCGACTGCCTGCTGGTCAGCCCGGCCGTCAACATGCTGTCCATCCAGCTGCCGGCGCAGGCGGACCGGGTCCTCGGCTGCTTCGCCCTCATCCTCAAGATGCTGTGAGTTCAGACACGTTTTCAGTTCACTCACACATCAGGCTGCTGGTCGACGGTTGAGCTCAGAGCAGCACACGTTCAACCCCACGGGGACTTTGATCCTCAGACTTCCAGCACAGATGGTTCTGATGTTAAGAGACCCCACTCTGAGGAAACATAGCAGGCTGCTCATAGACGAGTCGTCACATCTTTAAAACAAGTCACTGTGAACTCTGTTGTATTCAGGGTTTTGTGTGTGTGTTTATGGAGGATTGTACCGAGACAGAACAGAACTCAGATCTGAAACCTGAAGCAGGAAGAATCGTTGCATTTCAGTGTTTTTAGTCTTAAGATGATCAGAAATTCAATTCAGTTTGTGGAAAGAAAAAACTCCCTCATGAGGAAGAAACCTCCAGCAGAACCAGGCTCAGGACAATCGCCATCTGCTTCGATAAGCTCACAAACATACCAAACTAGTTTAAATGAGTTTGAGACGCAAAAGTTGTCGCTTTTTCTTTTTGTTGCATGTTCAACACGTGTTTTATAGTTGCACCCGACAACAATACACCAAACGTAAAGCTAATAAAACGAGGATGAAACTGCAAAATAAACCAATAAAAACAGAGCAGAAGTAGATCCTATCCAAACAGAGTTTAAAGATGGGATTAATCAGGGACTTTTTAGTCTCTATAGTCTGAACTTTACAGTTAAACTATAAGTTTGAGGTTCTAATCTGGGTCTCTGGACCGTCAAGAGCAAGGGTGTCAAACCCATTTACAAAAGGAGGCCAAAATTAAAACCTTTTTCAAAGTAAGGGCCAGTTTCAGGATCTGCATTAATTCAAGTTAGATACCAACATCTTTTCTTGATCACAGGTTCTTCAACAAGAGTTTGGTCTCATTTGATGTTCTCTGTTGCACTTTTGATATTATAATCAAAGATTATTGAAAAAAATTAAGTGATAAAAGTATTTTACATTTAAAATAACACCTTTGGGGGCCAAGCTGTCAACAATGGCCACATTTGGCCCCCAGGCCTTGAGTTTGACACATATCGTCAAGAGGAACCAGCTGGTTGCTCCTCCTGGAGTGTTGAAGTGTAGAAATTAGATACCGTACTTACTGCCGTACACGTCGCAACGCCGTATAAGTCTCATCAATTATGCATCACCGCTGACTCGTCGCGTCTGTTACGCATCGCCACTGACAACCCAAAAATGTGGGCCAGTGTTGTGCCAAAAAAATCGACTGGCTGCCAAATGGCGGCCGCCGGAACGTGCACGGGAGGGCTTTAAGAAGAATTTATCAAGATTAACACTTAAAAACAATCTGCACAATCTCACCTGGGCGGCGCGGCGAAATGAAGCTGATTTGACGTTTGCGCCAGAACTTTTGGAGCGAGACGAAGGTGGCTTGGTATGGCAAGCCAAGTGTCTCATTAATAGCCACTTTTACAAATTAACGAGACACTTGGCTTGTCATATTAGTCAAGGGCCCTCTAGTGGCTAACAATGGTAGTGTTCAATATTTTCCATGTCAGAATGAATGAAATCGTCAGATCTCAGCCAAAAATTGGTTATAAATATGGGAAAAAACATAAATATGTCGCTTTGCTGTATAAGTCACAGGCATGCTAATTCATGCAAAATACTGTGACTTATACAGCGAATTTTATGGTACATGGCTGGATAGATATACACTTACCGGTACTTACTCGTGCTTACATTTACTTACTTTTTTACACTTACTTGCTTTATTAATCACAGGGGAGGGGGGGATTTGAGTTTGGAGAATGAGGTCGGAGCATTTCGGACTTTAAAGTTAATAAAATTCTAAATTTGATCCAAAAGCAGACAGGAGGAGGTGCCACAACAGGAGTTGTGTTCTGGTTTCTTCGTACTGGTCAGAAGACGAGCTGGACGGTTTGAACGCCGCCATCCAGAAGGTTTCTTTAAACCAACATCCTGAGACGTACAGACACAAAGCGGTAAAAGCAGGAAGAACGTTCTCCAGATCTTGATCAGAGAGATACAGGTTCACGTCACTGAGCAACGTCGCAGCCAGAATTTATGGGCGTGGATATAAACTGAGGGGGTTCTGAGTCTCAGTCTGAGACGCCTGAACTCTTCAACAATTGGTCTCCAACAGTCGCAGCTCAGTAAGAAGCCGAGTTTCTTTGACCGTTATCAGGAATTATTTACAAAAACGTTTTGTTTTACTCGTTAAACACGCCGAAGGTCGAGCCAAGAGCCAAACACTTGCTGTAACGGATCAGCTCGAGCGTCTTGGTCTGTGAAGGTTCTGTGTGTGCGTAGCTCCAGCTTCTGTCTGCGTCAGAGCAGACGCTCGTCATCTCGCTCTGCTGTGTCCTCACTGCTTCCTGTGGTTTTTAGGTCAGACTACGATGACTGGAGACCTGCTCTGGCCAGCCTGCTGCAGCCCATCCCCTTCCCCAAAGAGTGAGTACTCACGTCTTGTTCTTCAGCGCTCGTGCAGCATCTCAGTCGGGTTCAGAACCGTCGTCAGACGATCAAGTTCAAGAGATGCACTCCATGTAGTTTTAACTCGCGCTGTGTGTAAATTATTCACTGAACCTGAAGAAAAAGATGTTTTACTTTTAAAAGGATCATTTCCACTCAGGTCAGACATGGAGGTTCTCCTCTCAGACCCGGTTAGAACTAAAACTTTCTCCGTTAAACGTAGAACCATGGTCCAGTTGGTGCGAGGTGCTCTCCTACAAGAACCTTTCTGTGATTGATCACTTCACGTCAAACGACAGGTTCACTCTGGTTCTACGGGCCAGGAAGTTCTGACACGAGTGGGTCTGGTTCTCCGAGGGTGGGCAAAGAATCCCTCCGCCTTTTGAAGTATTCCAAACAGGAAACTTTAGTGGGAGTTTTGGGAATTAACAGGAAATGGGAAAAAAAATCTGAATCAAATTGAAACAAAAATATAAACATTTAACTGTCAAAAGTTTTAAATATGTGTTTAATGAGCTCATTCGCGTATTACATCATCACATGTCACAACTCTCAAGAGAACAGGTTCTGTTGTAGGTCAGCTGCTGTTTGGGATCGTGGTCCTGTTGGACCCAGTTTGGTCTAAGCTGTCTGTCAGATGTTGGACGTCCAGAACCGCTTGGTCTGCAGATGAGCTCATGGTTCACTCTGCGGCTGCGAGGAGCTGCAAAACACCAGAGTCATCGTTCTGTCAGCCACAGGGAGTACTGTTGCCTTTCTTAATGACGCCTGAAGCGCAGACCGGGCCGCAGCGGCCCAGATGAGGAGCAGGTGCGTCCCAGGGCTGGAGAAACAACATAATGAAGCTCTAAACGGGCCAAATGATGACAGTGGGCTCTCTGAGGGGAGGAGGACTGAGACTCCTGAGGTGAGCTAAGATGGCTCTCCTACGTCAACAGCCGGACCCACAGGACCCTGTCAGAACCACGGACACTTCCACAGCAACAGAGACAAAAAATAAGACGGAGCAGGGATTCATTCACAGCTGGAGTTGAACCAACACAAAAAATATTTTCCTCATTTCTCACTCTGTAAACTGAGTTTATGTGAAACTTCTACAGCTGCACTTTAACATTGGTCCGAACAAATGCACCGTACGGTTATTGATCAAGACAGAAAACATGGCAGCACAACTGGATCATCGTCGGTGGGACCGTCCCTGGAAAAGCTGCTCCGGAGCATCCAGATGTGCATTAACACAACACCAGGGTGGAACAACATCAGCAATGAACTTTTATGTCCTGTCAATCTGTGAAAGGTCAAAGGTCATGTTCAAACTGTCTGGAGTCCATCGTTCTGCAGAAAGATTCTTCAAAAGTGGAATCATTTCTGACAGCTGATTCACCCTGAAGGTCACACCATGCAGTGACACTGCAGGCCTCAGTCAGCAGGTCAAAGGTCAAGACCTCTTGTCTCTAAAAACAACATGGCAGCATGACTTTCATCTGAAAGAACAAGATTTCTGGACCAGAACCAGACCAAAGGACATATGTTAACCCAGAAGGCACTGCTGCAGACTGCTCCTCCCAGCTGTCAGCATGGTGGTGGAGGGCTGATGGTTTGGGCTCCTGCCAGTCACTGAGTGGACCAGGAACTCCTCTGTAGACCAAAGGGTTCTGGAATGAGATGTGGGTCCATCTGTCCAACAGCTGAAGGTTGGACCAAACTGGGTCCAACAGAACCATGATCCCAAACACAGCAGCTGATCTACAGAACGGGTCAGAAAGAACAGAACCAAGGTGCTGCAACGGCCCAGTTAAAGTCCAGAACCCGAACCTGCCTTAAAAGCTGTGGTGGACCTTCAGAGGGCTGAGCAGAACCCTCAGTGATGGAAAGAAGAGTGGGCCAGAACTCCTCTAGAACCAGAGGAGGGCCTGATGAAGTCCTAGAGAAAAATACAGCGGGTTCTGGTTCTGTTGGGTCAGGAGCTGGACCTAGTTTGTGAGACTTGGTTTAGTTTTTGTTAAAAAAAATAATAATAAATGACTCCATGTAGTCAAATCACTTTTATGTCTTTAAGGAAAATATTTTCTTTCACAAACATTAAAACTATAAGCCGAACATGAACGTGTCACTTAATGACCCTAAACGCACCGCAGACAGGGCGGATTACATCATCACCCACCTGACTTCTCTGTGGGCGATATAAGCCCCTCCTCCTCCAGCCTGAGACGCGTTTTCTTTGACCAGTCGATTCGTCTCACGTCTCTCTGTGTTTCTCTCCTGCAGAGCTTTGGCCCACTCCAAATTCACAAAGTGAGTATTTCGGCCGTGGCTCGCAGCGTCTGGTGGCCGCGCCATCTTTAAACCCGCCTGACGCTTGTTTTTCTGCACAGGGAGCTGAAATACGTCATCCAGAGGTTCGCACAAGACCCCAGACAGGAGGTGAGGCTGCGCCGCGACGCCTCAACCTTCAAACGAAGCAGAAAAAGTGAACCCGCCGTGTTTTTGTCCTCAGGTGCACTCCTGCCTGCTCAGCGTGCGCTCAGGTAAAGACGGCTGGTTCCAGCTCTACAGCCCAGGGGGCGTGGCCTGTGACGACGACGGCGAGCTGTTCGCCAGCATGGTGAGCTCACGGAGGTCTGAAACTGAAAACGAGATCTTTTGTTCTTAATTCTCGTTTTATTTTCAGTTCAAACCATTTATTGATTTTTCTTATTGATAAAACTGTGAATATAAAATACGTTTGTAGAGATCAGCGTGAATCGTGAGTGCTGGAGTTTACTGAGGGTGAAACTAAAATGTTAAATCCATCAGAACAAAAGCCACAATTATCAGGCAGTAAATCGATAGCTAAAAGTTAAAACTAGCTAAAGTGTTGCTAAAAGCTAAAATATATCAAGCTGTAGATTCCAGAGAACACAAAGTTTTACTGTGTTTATTCTGGTGAGAAAATCTGTAAACAAAGTGAAGTTTTACTTGTAGAAAACTCAGAAGTTGCAGCTTAAACATTCGCAACGAGCCGAACGTTGTAATCGATGAAGCAGCTAAAGGTTTGCTGAATTCCCATGAGGCCAAACAAGAAATGTCTCTGTTTAACCTTCGGCTGTTTTCTGATGCGTGAATAATGAATGCAGAACATGAAGCGTTTTTCTGTGTGGTCCATCTCTTTGTGCTGCTCTGTTCCTTTTGTCTGTTGTGCATCACATGTTCAAACACAAAGTGACGCTCCTCCTCCTTGTCCAGGTCCACATCTTGATGGGTTCCTGCTATAAAACCAAGAAGTTCCTGCTCTCTCTGGCTGAGAACAAGCTGGGTCCCTGCATGCTGCTGGCCCTGCGGGGGAACCAGACCATGGTGGAGGTCCGTCGTCTTCTACTCTTTGTTAAAGTACCTGAATGCGTTCAGTCGGAAACGGTGATGACGGATGACGTTTCTGTGCAGATCTTGTGTCTGATGCTGGAGTACAACATCATCGAGAACAAAGACACGCAGCTGCAGATCATCTCCACGCTGCAGAGCACGCAGGTCGGCTTCCGGATGTACGAGCAGCTCTGCGACCGGCAGCGGGAGCTCAAAGAGCTGGTGAGTTTCTGCTACGACACGCCGAGGCCCGGAGCTGCAGCGGGAACACAACCAGCCACAGGTTCCCCTCCACGCACCTGCGGCCTATGAAACACTGAGGTCTGGGGGTTTGGACCCACTAGAAGCTGGGGAGGCTTCAGGAAGCAGAGCGTAGGCCCAACCTGACCTGTTGAGTTCCTCATGGTACTGAACTCCACACGGTCATTTACTACCACAGAGAGCAGTAGCACTTCCTGTACAGCCCGAGGTCATTTCCTGTTAGAATTTCAAAATATTTTTTACAAATTTAGAAAACTGGGATTCTTTCAGAGTCCAGAGAGAAAGAAAATATTTTGCCAACATGAAGGTTTTCAAAGAGCTTTCTATGACAGGTAAGATGTTTTCTATAGCCTCTCCACAGAACTACTCTTCAGAATGTCCAAACTATCCCTTTAATATCATTTTTAGAAAAATGTGAAATAAACAAAAACGACTAACCTTTCATTTAGTTAGAGCTCTGACCGTTTGGTTTTACTGAGTAGTGAATATAAACCATTAGTAACCTAAATATCTCTTAAAATTATAAACTTATTACATTAAGTTCTGATTAGTCCATTTCATAGTCCATTTCAGAGGTCAGATGTCCAACTTCCTAAATAACACCTGAACGCAGCACACCAGCTCCATCCACACCAACAGGAACAAATGATCATTTATTTTCCTGCTGGGTTTTACATTTAGAGAAAATATATATTTTTACAAACGAACTGCAGGGGCACCGGCAGCTCTGTGGTCAGTGCCAATGTCTCATGAACCTGAGGCCGCAGGTTCGAGCCCAGGAAGATAATCCGGTGTTCTTTCCTGTGTGTTCATTGGAAATGGGAGCAGCTGTAAGAACAACAAACTTTGGTTTTGTGTAAACATGGATGTTGTCGCCCCCCAGTGGCCTGGAGTGCTCATTAATTTTAATACTGTACCAAAATCCTGCTCAATAATCCAACAATGTTCAGTCAGGTCATCTGGACAGTTTCTTTCTTTTTTTCTTTTTTTTTGATGAGACGTTTTGTCCTTCATCCAAAGGACTTCTTCAGTCTGAGGAGCCACCAACAAACTGAGTCCCACCACAAACAGCTCACTCCCATAGCGGAAAATAAACTGTTTGCTGGTGACAAGATGGCCTCCAGGGCCCGCCCTCTCCCCCGTCAACTCCTCTGAGGCAGCCATGCCAAAGTGGTTCAAAACACGAGAACATCGTTGGATTATTACCTGGATTGTTGAGCATGAACTTTGGTGTTTTGAACCACTTTGGCATGGCTGCCCCAGAGGAGTTGACGGGGGAGAGGGCGGGCCCCGGTTCAAATGGAAGAAGTCCTTTGGATGAAGGACAAAACGTCTCATCCAAAAAAAAAAAAAAGCAACCATCCAGATGACCTGACTGAACATTGTTGCATTAATTTTAATATTCTCTTTTCGGGTGTGGACAAAATGTTTCTGCCCTCGTGTTAAATAAGGTTCAGACCATGTTTTCAGCTTGGACTCAGACTGGTTTTGTTTTCTTGCAGCAAAGAAAAGGAGGCCCCACTCGGCTGACCCTGCCCTCCAAATCCACGGTGAGATCAGACGAAACAATCCTGGATCATCTGGAGGAAGATGTTCAATTTGAACGTTTTAACAAACGCCTTTCTGTCGCTGCAGGACGCAGATCTGGCCCGTCTACTGAGTTCAGGGTCCTTTGGGAATTTAGAGAACTTGAGCTTGGCCTTCACCAACGTCACCAGTGCCTGTGCTGAGCAGCTCATCAAACTGCCGTCGCTCAAACAGCTCAACCTGTGGTCCACACAGGTACTTGAACGCATCACGAATACATGAACTCGTCACAAACACGTGAACGCAACACAAACAACAAAAACAAGCTGCGGTCCACACAGGTATTCGAACGCATCACGAACACATGAACTCGTCACAAACACATGTACGCAACACAAACAACAAAAACAAGCTGTGGTCCACACAGGTACTTGAACGCATCACAAACATGAACGCAACAAAAACGAGCTGCGGTCCACACAGGTACTTGAACGCATCACGAACACATGAACTCGTCACAAACACGTGAACGCAACACAAAACAAAAACAAGCTGCGGTCGACACAGGTACTCGAACGCATCACGAACACATGAACTCGTCACAAACACGTGAACGCAACACAAACAAAAACAAGCTGCGGTCCACTCAGGTACACGAACGCATCATGAACACATGAACTCGTCATAAACACATGAACGCAGCACAAACAACAAAAACAAGCTGCGGTCCACACAGGTACTCGAACGCATCACAAACACAAATTTAACATGGACAGTTGAACACTCGAACGCAGCACGGACACACGGTCTGCAGGTAAAACGAGGTATGAGCTCTGACCTGTCTGTTGCTCCTCCCTCTCCCCCGCTGCAGTTTGGAGATGCAGGACTCCGGTTGTTATCGGAGCACCTGGCCTGTCTTCAGGTCCTGAACCTGTGTGAGACGCCGGTCACGGACGCCGGCCTCCTGGCTCTGAGCTGTAAGAAACCCCACTGACTGAGGTAAAGTGTTGGAGTTTTGCGGTGCAGCTCGTGTAACGTGTGATGTGTTGCAGCCATGAAGAGTCTGTGCAGCCTCAACATGAACAGCACTAAGCTGAGCGCCGACACATACGAGGACCTGAAGGTACCACAGCCGACTCTCCTCACATTTCAAACTACAGACGTTTTTCAAACTCACTTTAACTTCCAACACGACAAACCAGGAACAGGTTTCAAAGTAAAGCTTGTAGAAACCTTTCAAAATAAAAGCCTGGTTCTGAAGCACCAGGTCGCTGCTTCAACGTCTTGTTTCTGTTTGCGCAGGCCAAACTGCCCAACCTGAAGGACGTTGATGTTCGGTACACGGAGGCGTGGTGATCCTTCATGGCGCCTCCCACCTCCAGCATCACATACGCATAAGACCGCCATCTTTACAATCAACATTCGCCGTGAGGAGGAGCTTTCTTCATGAGGAAGGAGTCGTCAGCGACTTCATGGACCACGCCACTGCTCCTGCTTCCTGGGCGGAGCTTGTTTTCACAGACGTTAAGGACCTGTTCTTCATCCGTCCCTCACCCTGTCGTCCAAACGCGCTTGAAGTTTTCAGCTGAAGTTTCTCCTCCATGAGGTGGGAGGAGCCAGCAGCTCGTTACGGACCCTGACGTTGCTCCCACTTCCTGGTTTCTCCTCCATTGTTTTTTCAGACACTCGCCATGACTTTATTTGGATCAGTAGCTCACGTTCTGGATTATTTCTGACCCGATCCCCCGTGCGGCTCCTCTGAGCACACCAGAACCAGAACCGGTTTCAGAACTTCAGGTCTGCCGCTCAGAAAAAAAAACATAAAAAAAAGATTTTTATGAATTAACATATTTTTGCAGACATGGATGCTTTCGTAGAACTTTCGCATGTTTTCTATAACTGCCAGTGAACCGTCCTGATGGATTCTGAGACCCGACAGGAACCACGTCTCCTGAAGAGGACAACCACTGTCAGACCCGAACCTGTGACCTGCTGCCAGCTGAGAGTTGTATATTTTCATACCCTCTGGAAGCGGTTTCAGAACAAAGAGCAGACATTTTGCCAAACGTCTCACTCATTTTATCCGGCCAACTTCAGCGGTTCTGTTCTGTTTGGACCTCCGCCCCGAGGTCTGAGGCGGGATCGAACTAATGTACATAAGAAACGACAGGACGTTTTTGCTACATTCCCTCTGAACAATGTGGCCCGACAGCGCGAGCCTGTCAGAACCTCTGTCCTGCCCGTCCACACCGTGCTCGAGAACAAACTCCCGTCAGGACGTTTGATTCTTCTCCTCTCCTCAGATTCACGGACTCGTCTGAGGCAGAAATAAAAACAACTTCTAAAATCAACATTTTATCTGCTTTATTTTCATAAACGTCCTCAGGCTCGTTTTAAACTCACAAACTGTCCGTGTCACAACGTTAACCCTTTAGATGCTGTTTAAATAAATATTTATTAATGTTGCGCAGGTGGAGGACTTCCTGCAGAAGTTTGTGTTCAGGCGAGGTGTCCATCAGGAACTACATAAAGAACTGATGCAATCTAATGTGGCAGCACTTTGGAGCAGTGGTTAGCACTGTGGCCTCGCAGCAGGGAGGTCCTGGGTTCAATCTCTGGTTTCTGTGTGGAGTTTGGCTGTTCTGTCTTTGCCTGCTTAAATGAAGGTTAATAATTAAAAAAAATAATTTGTTTCTTTGACAAAACTATGAAACCTCATGTCCCATCATCGATATGAAACATAAAACGGTAAATGTTTCACGTCCCTTAAAGAAACAGATTTAAGTCCTGAAACTGATTCGGTGTTTTAAAAGTTTAGATTTAATCTGCAGTCGTTTCAGAAATCTATGGAAAAAACACAAAAACTAGTGATGTTTGATTTTAGAAGTTTGTTTTTGTGCGTCTACGTTTCTGCCCTGAAGAGTCGAACAGAAAAGACGTGGATTTTATTTGGAAATTAGTCAAATTTGCATTTCTCTCCACAAACCTCAGCAAACGGCTGAAAGGAGCAGATAAATGCAGGACTTGCCGGAGGGTTAATTAATTGCGGCGCCGCAGGCGTCCGTCGGATCGGAGGTTGGGACGTTTCCTATTTATTGGGTGCCGGGACGGCTTCCTGTTGGGCCCGTGGCCTCAGAGACCCGGTCCGTTTCGTACCCCGTTTGGTGTAAATATATCTGTATATACTCGTCGTCTTCTTTCTCTTTTGGACTCCGGTTCCATCTCAGCTGGGTTCTATGGGCCGGCTGCTGCTGCCTTCATGTTGACGTGTTTGTGCTCCTCTTGTTTTCCACACAAAGTGCACTGTAAACAGTTTTTAATGTCCTCGTTTCTTCCTGTTTGTTTGTACGTTCATGTTGTCATCCGATGCTTTTTATTTTATAATTTTATATAAAAAAGATTCTGTTAAAAGGGTTTGATCACTAGCTCCACCCACCAATCAGGGCGGTTCAGGTGTGGCTCACCTGAGCGCCCCCTCAGACTCCAGCTCACCGTTTGTTCCAGATCAGAGGTGGAACCACGGACGATCCGGTTTGGGTTTTATTTTTAATTTAAATGGTTAAAGGAACAGTTCCCGGAAACAAAGACCGATTTCAGCTGTTCGGTGGTTACTTCCTGTTCTGCAGCGGCCGGGAGCTGGAAGCTCAGCCCAACAGAACCGAATCCTTCTGTGAGCTCAAGGAGCCACACAAACGTTAAATGATCAGTAAATGGTGCTAACCCTGCAGCTGGACCTTGAAGACGAGCGCCAGAACGTTTCTGCCTGAGGAGGGGGTTCGCTGAGGACCAGGAGGTCCGGGTTTCCTCCTGGACCCGCAGGTGACAGGAAGAGGGTCGAGTCTGAGGTTTTGAAACAACTCGTGACGCTTCCTGCTCGTTTTTAGTGACGGGGGAGTAAAAAGTCCCAGAAGTTTAAAAAAAAAAATCTGAAAACCTTCAGAGAAGCTGCTTCGTGTTCAGACCGGTTCCACAGAAACCCCCTCCTGGATCAGTTTCATGGACTCATTCGGGTCTGGATTCCACCAGCAGAAGAACTGAACTGCACACCACGACTGGAGACTCTGGACTAGAGAGAGACTTGGGTTGATCAGAGAAACTCGAGACAACAGAGAGACTTGAGATCATCTCAGACTCAGGACAACATGGACTCAGGTGACACGACGACTTGGTATGACTCAAGACGGAGACAACAAAACGAGCAACAAGCTGCAGGTGAAACTCGGACTCGGGTCGAACCTGAACCCGTTTTGTTTCCAGAACTGTTCCTTTAAAGCAGCGAGTTGTTTCGAGACCGAGTCCAAACGCTGGTGTCTGTTTTGTTGCTGAATGTGACGAGCTCTGAACCCTGTGGAGCTCCGTCCTCCTCGTCTTTGAGTCCAACGAGTTCCTCCTGGACTCGGGTCCCGATGACCGACTGAAGCGTTTCTGAATCTTTGTGGTAAAAATGTTGGCAGCTGGAAACGAGGCGGCCATGTTTCTCTCTTAGTTCGACTTTCAATAATCTGCTTCTCCTGCTGGGTTAATATTATTATTATTAATATTATTGCTACTGTAATAAAAATACAAAAACTCTTTGACAGGAAACTTAAATATGATGTGAAATAATTTCAATCAGAAATAAAAATGTCTGAACATGTTTCAGCTGGGCGTCGTGTGTATTTTTATGTTTCAATCCTGGCTGCAAAGGTCAGAATAATTTAAACTTTATGATTTATTGTAAATATTACCTCCTACGGTTCATCCTGTGCAGGTGATGTAACGCTCATTTATCACCATGACAACATTTAACTAACATAAAACACAAACTTTAGAAGAGTGTAAGCATTTTATTATTAACCGGTGTGGTGGTTGAGTTTATGTGGCAAACTTCTTGAGTCGGACTGGAGCGGGCAGCCGGGCCACGATGTCCTGCAGGGGGCGCTCCACCACCACCAGGGAGAGGTCCTCCAGCAGCGCCACACACAGGAGGTTCTGTTGGACCAGATGGACACGTCTGGATTAAAGACGCTCAGAGCACCACGGCAACAAAGTCACTCACTTTCTACAACATTCAGTGTGAACTGTATGGGACGACGGCTGCTGCAGCTGATGATGTCACTTCCTGTTGGAGTCGCCATGAAATATAAACAGACTGAGGTGTAACGGTTGATGAAGACTGCAGGAATCCGTTCCGTTGGGGATGACTCCCGGCTCCGACAAACCTCAGGTCAACATCTGGAAATGAGTTGGAGCCAGTTTTGTTTTCTAAGTCTGTGTAGCTGTGACAGCCATCTTGATTTACATTCCCCCCCTGGGGATTAATAAAGTTACCATATATTCCAGTCTATAAGTCGCAGTTTTTTTTTTTTTTTTGCATAGATTTGTCAGTCCTGCGACTTATACACTGAAGCAACTTGTATACTTTTTCCCCCTATATTCATAACTCAATTTTTGACTGACAAATTTCGAAGAACTGCAACAGCGATTGATGTCGCCGTGCGGTCCAGGCGAAATGAAGCTGTTTTGACCATTAAAGTGCATTTATTAAAGAAATCATGTTCCCTCACGTGAGTAAACAGAACAACACGACATCACCTGTTCGCAGGTCTGACGGCGAGCGTTTACATGAAATACGTCTGAGTGCAGCGACGTGTTTGAGGTGAAGAAGAACACTTTCACTCGAGACACACCTTTTCTATAATGTCGAGCAAACAAATAATTTTAAGTGTTAATCTTGTTAAATTTCGAAGAACTGCAACAGTGAGTCCTCCCATGCACGCTCCCTTCACTCAACTGGTGCAGGCGGAAGAATGTTGGAGCTAGCAGCTCTGGCCACGATGGATGGATGGATGGCACCGCAACACTCAGGCGAAATTCAGCTGTTTTGACCATTAAATAAACTCGATGGGTCAGCGGTGACGCATAATAGATGTGACTTATACGCCGGAAAATACGGTATCTATTCATCTATCATTTACTTCAACAGTGTTCGGCTAAAGATTACATATGCGTTGCACTAAACTCTGACGGCTGATTCAGCAGATATTTTGTTAACAGAATCTGGACCTCAGGACGTACCTGGAAGTTCTTGCAGATCTTGAAGGCGTGGCTGCTGCTGCTCCTCTGAGCCTGAGGAAGAGTCCGGAGGTACAGCTGGTTGTAGAGCGAAGACTTCGCCTCGGGAAGCGGCTGCATTTAGAAAAACATTCACCACAAAATATCACAGAATGGTCAAACTGGTCTGACAGGTCTGGATTAAAAACATTTTAAAGGACAAAAACACGAATGTCAAAACTATCAGGAGTCGTCAACAAAACTTTATGAAATAAATCCAAATAATCACATTGTCTGTAAACAAAAAGGATAGCCGAAGTAGCTAAAAGCTAACAGTAGCACAAGAGGATAAACAGTCATCAGCTGAAGAAGATACTTTAAGGAACTAATGAGATTTTTAGGTGTTTCTACGGGAAAATATTTGCAATTAAAGTTACAAAATTTGAAAAGTATAAAAGTCACAGCATGTAGCTGCTGGATGAGCCGAATGTTTTGATGCAAGAACAGCTAAAGTAGCACAAAGTCTGCAGAGGAGTTGGACTGGAAAGAAAATTTACAGAAAAATAAGACATGTGCGATGATAAATGATAAATATTAATAATAAATATAAAAACTTTGAGATCTGGACAAAAACATGAAATGTGAAAAAACATTAAACGTTTAACAATCTGCTTCAGACGAGGTGTCAGAACAGGAACGTTGTTTTTTTTTTTTTACTTTTCCAGAGGGAGAAGTTAATTTTCAGTCGGCCATGTTTTAACTTCCGTCTAACAGAAGAGCTAAATGTTAAAAACGTATAAAATATAAAACAATATAAACTCAGCTCCTGGACGTAGCGGCGGAGCGGCGATCTTCTCAGTTTACCGATAAATTCAAACCACGAGACTCAGAAGGAGGCGGCCAGCAAAGCGGTGCCGCACCTGGGTCCGGTCGATGATGCCGAACATGAAGGTGTCGTTCAGAACCAGCTGGTCCGGGTTGCTGGGGTTGAAGGTGACGGCGGTGACGGGCGTGTCCCTCTGCAGCCACTTGGGGTGCAGTCCAAGTCTCTGCAGCTTCCGGCACCACTCGGTGTACTCCTTCTGCTTCAGGGAGAACTCCAGGATCTGCACAAAACCAGCCGTTACAGAACCCGCTGCTGCGGGGGGAGACGGACCACGAGCAGAACTCACCTGCTGGTCGGCGTGGACGGAGACCAGGCTGCCGCTCGCTGAGTTGACGGAGATGGCTGTGGGACAGGAGCGGTACACGGGAACCGAGCAGTGGAGCTGCAACCGACAAGGACACTTTAAGTTCTGGACCAGGATGTTCTGATCCGACGTACAGCTACACTTTATACCACTGATAAAAAAAATGTTTGTTCTTCGTCTGAAAATTAACAAACTGAAAATTTTCAGTCAGATCTCCAGACCGAGTCAGACCTGAGGACTGAGTCAGTCAGACATGAGGACCAACCTTCATCTTGTGGAGGTTGAACACGTGGATCTCGCAGTCCGTGTTCGCCGTCGCCAACCATCTGCCATCTTCACTGGGAGACAGCAGGTGGAGCGGCTGTTTGGAGCCTGACACGATAAAACCGGTTGTAAAGTGTCGAAGACTCAAAAGACGGAACAACAGTCGTATCCGTGAATGTGACCTGAACACACATAAACCTACTAAAAGATATTTTCATATAAAAAGACGACTGGTTTTAAACACAGACAACATGTGGGAACATAAACATCAGACACTGAAACTCAAGCTCTGTTCCTCGTGTACGGTTCGGTCAAGTTCCTGGTTTCCAGTAGAAAATGGACTCAAAATGTGATTTTTCTCTTCTTGACCTGAAGACGACTCACCGGACTTGTGCTTGAGGGTCTGAACGTATTTACACTCCTGCTGGTCGAGGCCGACGACGACGACGGAGGACAGGCTGGACGAGGCGAAGAGTGTGGAGGAGTCGGAGGAGAAGCAGAGCTGGTGGACTGACTGGAGCTCTTTGGGCAGTTTGGACACCTGGAGGAGCACCAGGAGGACAAAAACACACGCCTCCATCTTTAACAGAGACGGTTAAGGCCGTTTGGGAGGTCTCTGACGGCTTCACCTCACCTTGTTGATGCTGATGTTGTTGTGGAGCTGCAGTCTGTAGAGATGGACGCTGGAGATGGTGGAGTACGCCAACCACCCTCCACACGGAGACAAGGCGCTGCAGCAGATGTGATCGTGTCCCTGCAGGAAGCAGCAAAATGTTAATAATCGTTATACAATTTTATGTCTTAATTATTAGACGATTAACTCAACGATGACTCATGACTGTAGTTCTGTTTGTTTTCACCTGAACACACCTGGATACAGAAGCAAACTGTTTTACACAACAACACACCTTCCTGTTGAGCTGTATCAGTTTCTCAGGTTTCCTCTTCACAGGCAGACTGTCGCCGGGCTTCCCTGGTAACAGATTTAATACAATCAAATCAAAAAGATTGTTTATTGAAAAGCTTTGTTTTATATCTAACTGCTCTGTTCAGCATTTATGTTTTTATCTCCACTGAATTAGCAATTTACTGTGTTATCTTCAACTTGACCACTAGATGGCAGCACAGCTAAATTACAGTATGCACAAATGTATCAAACTACAGTAATTGGAGCAAACTAAAAGTTAAGAACAGAAATGTTTTTTATTAATATTGAGACACAAAAGCTATAGTTTGAAGTCATTTCTGTGTAATAGCTCAGGTGGTTCATCTGATTCCACATGAATATTTTCAGTTATATATCAAATTGACAGCAGCACAGGCTGCAGACTGGTCAGATTCCCTTTTCTACGAACCTCTGAAGAAGTGCTGCAAATCAGAAAATCTGTTTTCACAAGCACAGATGTCCGGAAAAACTTTAACCAAAAAAAAAAAAAAAAAAGTTGAGATGGACAAAAATAAATAAATAAATAAATAAATAAAAAGGAGAAAAATATGCAGTTCTTTGGGAGGTTAGCGCGTTAGCTTAATTCAGTTCAGTTTATTTCTAAAGCCACAAGTCCCAACAGAAGGTGTCTCATGTCACTGTACAAAAACATTCATACATTAATAAATCAAGTTAGTAAAAGTTATCTAACGGAAGCTGCAGATTGTGTTGACTCTTCACTTTGTCGTAGTCTCTCATCCTGAGCAAGCACAAAGGCGACAGTGGAAAGAAAAATCTCCCCTTTAACAGGAAGAAACCCCCCAGCAGAACCAGGCTCAGGACGAGCGGCCATCTGCTTCGAGCTTAGCATGTGCGTTAGCATGTGAAGTAACAGACGCTGCGTTAGCGTGTGCGTCAGGCTGGGTGTTAGCACAGAGGTTAGCGTGTTAGCATGTGTGTGTGTGTCTCACCGTTTCCATCGCCGTCGCCAAGCCTCCACACCTCCAAATGATCTGGAAACTGGAAGAGCAGCAGGCCTGCTTTCTTCGCACAACTAACAAGGTTTCTCTACAAGGAAACAGAGCAGAGTGATGGTGTTGCCATGGCAACAGGTGGTCAGAGGACACAGATTTCTTTAACCGTTTAAACTGGGAGGCGGGGTTTGAACTCTTCAAACCGTTCTCCAAATATCTCGTGTGAAAGTGTTCTTCTTCACCTCAAACACGTCGCTGCACTCAGACGTATTTCATGTTAACGCTCGCCGTCAGACCTGCGAACAGGTGACGTCGTGTTGTTCCGTTTACTCACGTGAGGGAACATGATTTTACGCAGCGCTGACTCTTGGGTGTTCTTCTCCACCTTGTCCAGCAGCGGTCGCACCACCAGCTGGGTGTCGATTCCTGAAAGATCACCATCATCATCATCAGTGAGATTATGTCTTTCAGGTGGAAGAAATGGGAACAAACTGCATTTGTGACGAGCTGCTGAGAGCAATTAGAATTAAAATTAAATTAAAAGCTGAAACAGAACTAAGACCGTCCCAGTATGATAAGCCCCGCCCCCTACAGATGCCCAGTCCTCTGTTCAGGTAGAAGGTCTGAAACTAAGAGAAATCAGCCAAAAAAAAAAACTAAAATAAAACTCTGAAAGACCTTCAGGAGGTCTGGACCACATTCAAACAAGACATTAAACC
>JARVGS010000002.1:8101288-8127036 GCA_031762315.1 Hypsolebias antenori
ACCCCCCCCCCCCCCCCCACCCCAGGCTGAGCTGCTGACGTCCTGCGAGTCGGACAAACTGCAGCAGAATCAATCCTGCCGAAGCTTCAGTTCCAGACCCTGATGGAGCCGCCTCCCTCTGAAAACCTGCAGCACGTTCCACACCATGCGCCTCGTTCTGAAACAGAGATGTTCCACGTGAAGACACGGAGGAAGATCAGACAATGGAACCATCAGGCAGCTCCTGCCTGGAGCTCCAGTGTTCTTCACAATCTGACAAAAAGACCTGCACTCGCTCGATCAGCGCTGAGAAGAAGAAGAGAAACAATCATTTACAAAATTCACAATTTATTCACAGCAGAACGTCACTGACAGATCAAAGCCTGAACAAAACTGAACGTAAATAAATGAGACGAAAGCTGAACAAGTCGGATCAGAACCAACATCCAGGACCTGATGAGGTGAATCATCAGGTCAGAGACTGGTAGAAGGTTTTTGTTTTTTTCAGGTCTCTCTTGTAAATGAGTCCCCGAGGCTCAATGGGATCAATCTGATTAAATAAAGGTTGAATGAATGAAAAAAGTAAAGATGGGCAGAGGTTCAGGAGTCTGTCTAAAACCAGACTCTTTCAGAATAAAGGTCCGGAATAAAGACTTTAATCTCCATCATCTCCAGTTCATAATCTGATCCACAGACTAGAAGACTCTGTAGAAATCTGCGCTCAAAGGACGAGGCCCTCAGGGGCCAGGTCCGGTTCTGGTCTGGACCTCGCTGCATTAAGACCAGGTCCAGTTCTGGTCTGGACCTCGCTGTGTTCTTTAAACGAAGGCCGTTTCCTCGGCAGCACCTGGACGTTGGATCGGTTCGTTTACCTGCAGCAGGTGTGAGAACAGCTTCATCAGAACGAGGCGACAGCGAGTCCTGCAGTTCGGTCACCTTCTTTTGAACAAAGTTCAGATGGTGTGAAACTTTATGAATGTGATTAAATATTATTTTTACCTTTTAATTTCTGTGACACCTGGTTTCAAACACAACTCCCTCCTTTTGAACAGGTAATAAACACTTAAAAAAGCGTTAATTAGCAGTTTCAGTGCATTAGATAAGAAACAATCCTGACTCGTCTCTTGCCAAATAGTGAGCCTGCTTCAGTGAAAAATCAGTTTTATTCCTGATTTATTAATGCTTAATAATGCTTAATTAAGTGTTTATAAACTCAAGAATAATTCGTTAATAAAGGTCCTGTTGTCGTTCACGTTGTGAAAAGTCTGAGTCGTCTGAACTCCGAGGGTCCGACTGCAACTAGCCGTTTGAGCGCACTTTGATCCAGATCTGGACCCGGACCCACCAAGCTGCTTAAAGCCGTCCCGTCCAGCAGGAGGACAAACAACTTAACTGTTTTTAAACACGTCCTTTTGCTTCCAGTGTTCCTTTGAGGGGCTTGTTTCATGCTTCTACCAGAACCGCTGTCTCTTTGTCCATAAACGTGTTTGGGTCCAGAGTTCTCCTGAAGGTGGAGAACCTGCAGGAGACCCTGCAGACCCAAAACAGACGAGTTCTACGGCAAGACGACAATCTTCTTCTCCAGCTTCTGCTCCGGGAAGATGAAGCTCCTCACGATGCCGTCCAGCTCCTCCAGAGCCAGCTGAGCATGAAGAACCGCCACCTGGTCCGGGTCGGAGCGGACCACCCACTTCAGGGCCCGGTACAGGTCCAACAGAACCTCACTGAGGACCTGAAGGAGACACAGAGGGAGACTTCAGTGATGTTTGATCTTTATGTTTTTAGTAAAAGAAACCCAGTTAGTGTCCCGTCTCCTCCACAACCCGTTCCTCCTGACCCTCTTTGACCCAGTCCTGGACCCTGGTCTTTGGTCTTGCAGAGCCACATCCTTCCTGTCCTCACCTCAGTCTGTGTCATTAACTGGTTCAGTCCAGCTGTTCCAGGTAATGACAGGACCTGGACTGAGACCAGGAGCTTCACCACACCTGAGGCAGCAGCTGCTGACAGCTACAGGTAGGTGCTGATGGGGGTGGGGTCTTTAGCTACAGAATAAAAGTCCAGTTGCTTTGTCTGTTGGTTTCTCACTGAGCCGAGACACGACTGTGACAAATGTCAGAACTTGAGAAATATGAAAAATGAAACTCTTTGATTACTAAACAAAACATGCCATAGCAACGAGGTAAACAAAAACATCCCAACACAAGAACTACAAAACCCACACAATCAGACCAGATGGTTCTGGACTGGACCCGAAGACTGAACAAACAAACAAGTGAACTCGCTGTTGATTCATTTGTCTCAGTCAGACACAAAAAGTCTTAATGTTCTGTCCCCGTGTGGTCACAGCGTCGCCGCCTGTCAGGAGTTTACAGCTTTACATGTTCTCCCGCCGCTCCCTGAAAACCTCCAGCTTAGGTTCACAGGTAACCCTCAGGGGTCTGCAACCTGCGGCTCTAGAGCAACCTGCGGCTCCCTGGTTCCTCCACAGCGGCTCGTTCAAGCTTTGACCAAAACTAATATAAAACTGAACTTAATCAGTTTTTATACAAACAACAAAAAAAAGACTAGTTTTAGCTGTTTTCATGTCATTTCTTTTGCAAATACTTTAACGTTTTGCTTTATTTCAATACTTAATTATTTTGTCCACAATAAAAAAATACATAGGTCTGAATAGCTCATAGTTTTTTATTTATTTAAAAAACTTTCCCTATCTCTTTACAAGAACCTAATCTTTTCGTTTGTCTTAAATTGTAATAATATCAATAAATGTTAAAAATCATGAGATATCTGTATAATGTCGCCCCTACTGGCCACAGAAGTCTCCAACAAACCTAAAGTGGCCCATGGGCCACCAGTTGATAATACCAGTTGATAATACCAGTTGATAATACCAGTTGATAATACCAGTTGATAATACCAGTTGATAATACCAGTTGATGCGGCTCTGGACACGTTTAATTTAGTGACGGTGTAAAAACGGCTCCTTTGATCATAAAGGTTGCAGAGTCCTGCTCTAAGTGGTTGTTTGTCTCCGTGTGTCCCTGTGAGGGACTGAGACCTGTCCCCCACCTCTCACAGTGACTGCTGGACACGGACACCAGTAACCCAGAAATGAAAAGTGGGTAAAGATGAACCTTTTTTTTTTAAATAAAAATATGAAGAAGATTAAATGAAGTGACAGTTCCTGACGCCTCGTCTGATCTGGCGGTTTCATTTCGCAGCTCGTCGTTTCCAGACCTGAAAATGTTCTGAGCCCGTTTCTCAGAGGCAGCAGAACCGTCTTCAGGCTGAAGAACGTCAGAACTTCAGGATGAGCTTCGTCTCGGCGACAAACACACGGCGAGTCTGTAATCTCAGAGACGAGCAGATGACAGGAGCCGTCAGGGTCTCTGAAGACGGACCCGGACCCCATCCGCTCCCCCATTAGACCACCTGCCGCCAGCTCAGGTGGGACAGAGCAAACAGTCAGGAGGGTCTGCTCTGTGATTCATGCAGTCACCCTCAAAAGCCTCAAGGTCCAAATCCAGGTCAAAGTTCACGTCTAAAGAACCATTCTGAATATTTTCAGACGTTCCTCTGACACTTTTAGACCTTAAAAAATGTTATTTGGTTGTTTTTCAACATTTATCTGTTAAAGTTAAATGTTTTAAGTTAAACTGGAGTCACAAAAAAACTTAAAATAAAACAGAAAACCAGTTCTCTGTGGGAAACGTATAAATAATTAATATCTTACCTGCTGTAAATATCTAACCCGCTCATTTCTGTGAAATACGTTTTATTCTGGCAGGACTGATGAGCTCATGACTGATCTGAACAGAACCAGAACCAGGGCGGCTGCCCACTGAAGGATGAAAACATAGTAGCTCAGCGGTCAGTGTCACAGCCTTGTAACCCTGAGGCTGCAGGTTCGAGCCCAGACGGGGTCAGGAAGGACTTCCAGCGGAAAGCGATCACTGAAATGTGTGTGTGAGTTGTCTTGCTGTGTGCGTCTGCAGAAGGTGTGTGTTCGGTACCTGTGTGGTTTTGTGGCTGAGGCCTCGGAGCAGCAGAGCGATGACGTGGACCGCAGCCCTCCTCACCTCGGCCTCCTGCTCCGTCTTTATCAGAGCCGTCAGACAGCAGCTCAGCTGCACAAACACATCCAGACACAGAAGCTTTCGTTACTGCCCACACGTCCAGTGATGAGGAGCAACATGAACTGAAGCATCATCTGTGACGTTCATCTTCCTTAAATCAGTAAAACTCCCTGAACCTGAACAGTTTCAGACATGGGTCAGGAGCAGGAAGTGGAAACATCTTTTTTTTTTTTTAATCTAATTTCTGTGTAGTTTAACTTCACTCGGAGCAGAATCTGCTGCAGAAAGATGAAACTAAAACTCAAATCAACTCTTAGTGGTTGTGATGGAAACGTTTCTGCGTCTGAACCATCCATCAGAACTTTATGATCTGAATGAAGTCCAGTGCTGTTGGTGAAAACAGCTTCTTACAGACATTTCATTTGGGCTTTAGACGGTTCCACCTCACCTCCTGAGCCAGCGGTCCCAGAGAGTAGTCCAGTCTCTGACAGAGTTCCCCCAGGTTGGACAGACTGCTGGCTCGGACACTTTGATCCGGATCCTTGGTTCCCTGCAGGAAGACGCTGACCAGAGGACGGCCCAGGTGGGGCGCCATTTCTCCTGAAGAAAGAAGACACAGACAGTTTGGACCTGGTCATTCACGGGACGGGCCTCAGGTTCTGCATCTAAACCAGTTATGAGGTCCTGCTGAAAGTTGAGCGACTGCAGCTCGTAGTTTTTTTAGGATTTGTTTGACAACAACACTCAGTGTACTGTATTGACACATGGAAGGAAACTGGATCAGATGCTCGGGAACCAACAGCTAGAACTGGACCTTGCTGGAAAAACAGAGTCAATATTTTTACATCATCATGGACCAGGAGGACCACAGAAGAAGCTCCAAAACCTTCAAGCTGGACAGAAACCTACAGCTGTCCACATGGGACAAGACAAATGTCTTCTGGAGAAAAGTTTGACGATCAGAAGAGACAACGATTGAGCTACTGGGACACAAAGACGAGACGGATGTTTGTAAGAGTCCAGGTGAGACTTAAGATCCAAGAACTCTGAATCAGCTGTCAGGCATGGTGGTGGGTGCATCATGCTGTGGTCCAAAGTGGACGGAATAAGGAACAGCGGGTCCAACAGGACCAGGATCAAAAAACAGGATAGTACCAGGAAACCAACCAATTAAAAACAAACAACAGCAACGCTAATAATAATAATAATAATGCTGATGATAATAATGGTAATAATAATAATACTAACAATAGTAACAATAATAACAATAATGATAATAATAATAGTGAAATTAATAATAATAATGCTGATGATAATAATGGTAGTAATAATAATAATACTAACAATAGTAATAATAATAATAATAATATAATAATGATAATAATAATTATAGTGAAATTAATAATAATACTGATGATAATATAATAATACCGGTAATAAATAAAATAAACAATTAAAACCATAAAATTAATCTGACCATAATAACTTGTAAACTTTTTATTTTCCTGCACTTAAACTCAGACATTTAATGACTTTAGTCAAAGATTATTGTTCAGGACGTTGGTTGAATTTCTTGTTTTTGTGTTTTAGCTCTTTCTGCTCACTCTCTGCCTGAAACAAACATAAAATAATTTAAATACATATGGTCATAAAAACATGCTTTAACTTCTCCATTAGTCCCACTGGATGGGACCGAGGAGCAGCAGAACATCTGAAGAAGGTTTCATGCTGCTGCTGACGGAGCAGATGTGGTGGGGCACCAGCTGGGTTAGCTCCGTCACAAACAACAGAACCGACTGCAGCTGCTCCTCCCAACGAGCGGCGCCGAACCCAGAATCCTCCACGGAGAGCGAGCGACCAGCTGACACGGCGCTAGAACTGAAACTGGGCTGGTTTGTGGAAACAACGTGATCCAGAAACCCAAACGCAGCGGCCGGATCTGAGGCTCAGCAGACAGGGAATCTGATCCGGGTCCACGTCTCGCAAACGTCCTTCATCCTCCTTCAGAGCAAAACGTATTCTGGTGGGAACAGAAACCAGAGCCTGATCGGTACCAGACAGGTACCGGTCCTTACATGGCACACGCAGTAAATATATTCCAGGTAAGAAACCAGGCAGGTACCCAACATGGTTCTTACCTGGTACACATTTAATACGCTGGTGAAGATTTTCAGCCGCCCAGGCCATGATCAGTCCAAGAAAAGGTTCAAAACAAAAACTGGACGTCTGTTCTGAAGCCGGTTCCTTTTCCATATTTGTTTTAGATTTACATAAATAACACTTAGGTACCTGGCAAATACCAGTTAAGAGCTGGTTACTTAAATGGTACTTACCCAGTATTTACCCTGTACTTACTCAATTTGTACCATGTATGTACCCGATACATGGTGCAAACTATAATTACCAGTATATACCAGTTACATTTATGGTATGTACCAGGCATATACTATGTAAGTACCTGGTGCATAATCAATGCATTCCAGTTAAGTAACCAGTATGTACCAGAATAAATCATGTAAAAACAAAGAATATGGAGTTTGAATATCATAAAACCAGGTAAGAACTGGGTGTGTGCGGATCTGTTCTTGTGCACGTTACCGTTTTTCTTCGTGAACCTGAGCGTCCAAAGGCTCCGAGTCCCCAAACTGGGAGTAAAACAGAACCCAGACGGAGCCAGACGTCCAGCCGCTGAACCCGAGTCGGTTCAGAAAACCTTCTTGTTTGAAATCAGACGCAGCTCGGCAGAAACGATCTGAGGGAAACACAGAAGCTTTCTGCGCAGCAAACCGACCCGCGGCCCAGTCTCTGTGCACAGATATAAACCCCACGATTGTCCTGCAGGAACGGCACCGTGGAGTTCTGGCACGCTGACCCGGGCTGAGCGGGAGAAACACAGAAAATACCAACCACACAGCGTTCCCTCTGATCAATGAGGAGCATAAGACTGAACTGTGTGTGTGCTGGGACAAGTCCAGCTCACAAGAACTGATCTGCACGTCCAGTTATTCCTGCAGCGTTTCCACATTTCAGCTCTTCATAGAAATAAAAACAGCTGAAAGTTTATTTCACGTCCAGCGCACGACTTAAACACTAATAAACAAGAGTCCTGCATACGGCACGTTATACGCCCAGCGACAAACTATCATGCAGCCGTCTAGAGCAAAGACCTTGCTTTAACTTTGACCTTGATTTGTGACCTTGGTGCTGGGGTGATGTGTAGGTGACACTCAAGTCTAGAGTGATGCATCTGACGTTTTGTTAAATGATCTTGAGCAGACCAGGAGTTGTGACCCGGACAAGCAAAGACCTTGTTTAACGTTGATCTGGAACCATAAATGGGTTTGGACCCATACTGATGCTCACCCATGGCCCGGCTCGCCCGCATCAGGACCTCCCCCACCTTCAGCCGGGTCTCCAGCGAGCGCTCCTTGTCGAGCGAGGGTCCGAGCTGGAAGTCTCTCAGGAGCCTCTCCAGGATGCGGTCGGGGTAGGACTCAGCCAGAACAGCCAGGCCTGCAGACAGTTCACAGTCAGTCCGTCTGCTGAGCTCGCCGTTAGCGGGTCGGGTCGGCCGGGCCGTTACCTTGGATGGCTGACAGGTAGACGAACGGGTCTTCGTGCTCCAGGTTCTCCAGGAGGAGCTGCAGACAGATCAGTAAATGAGTCACGGCTGATCTGACGGTAAACACAGATATCAAAGAGAATAAAACAAATATTGATCCAACTGCAGAAGCAGGGATCTGAACCTGACACGTCAGAAGAAAAATCAATACCGGGCCGTTCTGATGGTCCAGCGGGGGTTCTGGTCAAAGAGCATGATGAATGAGATGGAGTAGGGGGTATCTGTTCTAACAACACGGCCTTAACAAGCCCCCCGGGGAGCAGCAGTGAGGACGAGCTCATTTATTATAAACGTCCCGGGAGGCTCAGACAGAACCAGAACCAGCTGAACTCATTCAGAGCAGAAACCACGAGGAGGGAACACACCGGGGTGGGGGTCTTTATTTTTAACAAGTGGGACACGAGAGTTTGTTGTAGCTGTCAGGAACCTCACCGCTCAGCCTCCTCAGAACAGGAGGTTCTGACCGACTGAAGAACCTCAGATTCTGCACGGGCGGTGTGGATTTAGTCCCGGCTTGGGCCGGATCTTTTCCAATGGGCTCATAAGGGGTTTTGTAGATCTGGAGAAGGTTTGGGCCTGTGTTTCTTTGGGGCTGCTGAAGAAGTACGCAGAGTTAAAATCCCTTTTTGGATCCATCCGGTCCCTGTAGAACCAAATCAAGAGCTCTGTCCACATCTTGGTCCAGGTGCAGGGCTGTTCCTTTGTCGGATCAGTTTTTGGTCTTCGTGGACAGGATCTCAAAGAACAGCTTCTGGTTCAGAAACCTCAGGGTCTCGTCTCTGCTTTTTACAGAGGACGTGGTTCTGTTGGTGTCTCTGGACCAGGATCTTCAGCGTGTACTGAGGCTGTTCACATCTGGACGAGTCAGATCCTCCAGGTCTGAGGACACGGTTCTGAACCAGAAACGAGTCAGGTAGTTCCAGTCTCAGGTAAAGGAGTTAAAGGAGTTCAAGTATCTGGAGGTCTTGTTCCTAAATGATGGAGGAGGGGACGAGTCGACAGATCAGAGCCTCGTCTGCAGTAATAAGGATGTTGCTCCGGTCTATCATGATAAAAGAGGAGCTAAGCTCAAGCACAAAACTCTGGATTTACTGGTCCATGCATGGTCCAACCCTCACCTCTGTTCATGAGGTTCAAATGAGAAGAACCAGATGTTGGATTAAAGCAGATGGATGGGCAGATGGTTGGATGGATGCTCAGCTGACAGGAAGAACAGATGGATAAATGGACTGATGGATGGAGTCTCCTGCAGGAACATCCAGCTGCTTGTTTCACATGAACTCTAAAGGCTCATGACGATGTTCTCCAGATGTTCGGATCAGGACCATCATGAAGGTCCGAACATCAGCAGGAGGACCTAAGGATCAGCTGAAACCATGTAGCTTTTTATAAAGAAACATTTTGTTTACAGTCTAACATGTTTGTTATTTATAAGAACTAAAACAAACAACAGAGAACAAAACAAAACCACAAACCAGGAGGACTTTCTCCTGAGCCTGGACGGCCTCAGGGTCTCTGCGCTGCACCTTCTGGGTCAGGACCCTCAAGGCGAACGCTCTGGTTGGCACTTCTGGGTCACATGCCTCTAAGAGCCAATCAGAGAAGGGCTTATTGGAAGAGTCAGGGTCATCTTTTGGACCTGGATGCTGGGAGGGTTCTGGGTGTCTGCTGCTGGTCCTGACAGAGCTCTGTGAGGTGTTTCCTTCACTCCTCATCTCCGGCGTGGTTTCACGGTGTTTGGAGCTCTGACCAGCAGCGAGGTCTTCGGGCCGGTAGGCGCCGTGAGTGGCGATGGCGGCTCTGAGGTTGGAGGCGAGCTCCTGGACGAGCGGGTCGGGGTGCTGCAGGGACAGCGTCTGCAGATGAGGCAGCAGCCTGGACATGCAGCAGCAATCTTCTGCACTGAGCTGAGAGGTCACAGAGGAGACACCGGGACTTTTAGGAGTTTCTGGACACGAAGAAACTGGAAAACTTTACAGATGAACTTGTCCCACATGTATGTGTTGTTAGAATAAATATTTGAATCAGACGCAGGACAAACATCTGGACCTTCAGTACCTGAGGCGAGGACAGGAGAGTCGCTATCAGACCCATCCCCAGGCTCAGAGTCTGGGTCTCCACCGGGTTCCCAGCGCCCGGCTCCGAGGACACGTCCAGACCGACACAGGCTCTCTGGAGCAAGGACACCATGAAGTCCACCACCTGCAGAAAGACACACGTGACTGTCCTGCGTGACCTTTGACCTTTACCACAGCTGATCGACATTAGCAAACATTAAAATGCCGACAGCTCAGCCGTTTTTCGACATGAGCTGATTCTGGGTGGTAGTAGCTGAGAGTCACCAACAGCTGTTATTCGCTATGAGGTTAAATTTAACGTGTCTTTTTTGTCTATCGAGGTTGAATCAGGTTCTCTGGACAGATTCTGTCCAGAGGACCTGATTCAACCTCGATACATTTATCTACCTGGATTATTGAGCATGAATCAGGATATGTCTTTTATCTTCTGTCCATTTTTCCCTTATCGAGAGTTATTTGTTTTTTGTGGCCCTTTCTCCAAGTCTGGGTTTTGATCTTTCATCCATAAAGATGTTTTTTGATTTATGCTCGTCTCTGCTGACCTGCGAGGTTTTCCTCAGCAGCTGGGTGTGCTGCAGACACTCGATCATCACGGCCACCACCTGAAGCAGAGCCAGTCTGTGCGCTCGCCTCTCAGCTCCGCCCAGCAGCCGATGCTCCGCCTCCAGCAGCGTCATGGCCGCCACATCCACCTGCTCTTCGTCCCTCAGCTCCTCGTCTGCGGTGGCCGCCCACGTGGTCAGATCCTGCAGGAGGAGCGACGTCAGCGGAGGTCAAACGTAAACAAACCGCTTTACCTGGAAGATCTTCAGGTTAACTTGAACTTTGACCTTCAGCAGGGCCAGGAAAAAATCCCCGGGCAGGTCGCTCTCCTTGAGTTCAGCCAGCAGCTGCATCAGACACTCCAGCCTCCACTGCTCCCCCGACAGCTTCTCGTACAGCTGATCGTCCTCATCCCTGAGACACAGCAGGTGAGTCACACACAGGTGGACAAGCGATCAGAGGACGTGTCCGCTGCGTGTCGCCACCTGCAGCTCGGTCTGCAGACCAGCCTGACGCCGCCATCACTTCCTGCAGAGAACTGGAGGTCCGCTGCGACGTCCTTCCTTCGCTCCTGCAGACCTGAGAGCTGCCGGAGGGCCAGCAGAGCTGCAGACGACTCCGAGTGAGTCAGGAACCACAACAAGATCTCCTGACAGGGGGCGCTAGAGAGCAGAGGACACGGGTCACAGCTAATTAACTTCAAGTGGAACAGAAAACATTTTGTTTTTCTAAAGGAGACACTGAACCAGCTCAGTGCGAATGACACAGTTAGAAATGCTGCTTGTATTTTTATATTTTATGGTTTTAATCCATCTAACCTGCTGCTTCATGTTTGTTCAGAGCAAATCCTTAAGGACTTGAAAATTATCCTTTAGCTTGCTCATACATTTACACTTTACCCTGTTTATTCTGATTAATTTATACTGTCACTTATTTAAATAAATTCATTAGAAACTTTGTTTTTACTTGAAAGAAAAAAATAAGAAAACTGGTTTTAAAAAAATAGAGCAACGGACAAATAAAACATGTCCTCACACAGAAATACAATAACCTAATGCAAGCAGAAAAAAGTGTAATTGATTATTTATGTTTCCAACTCAATATATATTAATTATATAAACACAGAAAACTATTTTTTTTTTTTTTTTTAAATTTTATGAACCATCCTGCTTTACTTTTCCTATAATTATCTGAATCTGATTAACCAGAGTGGCACGTCTGAATTAAAATGTCAAAGTTTCAAACTCTACAAATTGCCTTTTATTTCTCGTTGCGTCGCTCATTTTGCTTTTTTATTGTAAAATATTTCTCGTCATAAATTCCCAGAGTTGAGGTCCCGAGTTCCTCCTCCAGGATATTTTAACCTGTGGCACAAAAAGCATCAAAACCAAACCAGAACAAGTGCTTCTTCCAGGTCTCTCTTGTAAATGAGTCCTCGAGGCTCAATTAGATTAACCTGCCTAAATAAAGGTTGAATGAAAAGTTTACCGGAGGTGGGAGACGTTGTGTTTGGTGAAACTGAAAAGCGTGAAGACGACAGGAAGGACGTCTTGGAGCGCGGCGAGGAGAGTCTCTGATGGAGACGCTCCGACCACCCAGATCTGACAAGAAACATGACTGAAGTTTAAATAAAGTCTCCTTAAAACAAACATCCTGTTTCCTGTCAAACTGGGTCCAGTTGAAACTCGTCCGTTAGCTGTCGACACACAGCTCTGCTTCAAGCGTCGAGTTGATTTAAAGCTCACCTTGAACACGTCGTCCACACAACGGGTCAGCTCAGACTCCTCCACCACGACCTCAGAGCCCCCCGCAGCTGGAAAACAAACAAGCAGCTTTAAAGAACCATTCCAGAGGTTCCAGATGTAAAACTGTTAAAATCTTCTGGAAACACAAACGTGTACTTATGACAGAAAACAATAAATTACTTTCACAAAGAGAAACATGTGCAAAGAAAACTGACGGAGAGAAGAAAAATACTCCAGAAGTCGTGAAAACATTTCCTTGTTTAAAGAAACAAACTGTAACGTTCAGAATATAAATTACATAAACAAACACACAAACACACATTAAGTGAGAAAAAAAACTTCTACACAACAATTTCCTCATATCCATAATTAATGTGTCGCTAAATTAGTTTGTGATCGACTACAAACTACCATGGGTTTGTTTACCTGCAGAAACAGCTGAAGTGTGTTTGTTTGTTTGTTTACCTACAGAAGCAGCTGAAGTGTGTTTACCTGCAGAAACAGCTGAAGTGTGTTTACCTGCAGAAACAGCTGAAGTGTGTTTGTTTACCTGCAGAAACAGCTGAAGTGTGTTTGTTTACCTGCAGAAACAGCTGAAATGTGTTTGTGTACAGACTACAGGCATCCTGATGAGGGTGGGTCATGTGACTCCAGCTTCTTCCTGGTTCGACTCGTTGTTTACACTGAGCGCAGACCCTCACTCTGAATTTTATGTTGTTATATTTGTAAACCTGCCAGGGTAGACTCTGTCAAACTGTTCTGTTTGACGCACTTCAGGTTAAACATTTTAATATTTCAAATGTTGCAGTAAATAGTTTTAACTATCGTAAATATTCCAAAAGCTCTACAAAAAGTTCTGTTTCAGTTCCAGAACCTGGAGTAACGGCAGCCAAACCAGAACTGTCTTCTGACTGGACCTTCTAATCCACATTTCTATTGTTCCACTGAAAAACAATCTGTTTCTTCCCGTCTCTGTGTTTTCAGGTTGTTTTTCACACTACGTCAGAATTTTTCTGGACGTTTGTAACTTCCTGTTCAGAAACTTCACGAAGCCTGACAAACGTCACAGTGATGGAGAGGCTGCTGACCGGAGGAGGCGTCGATGCATCGCTGCAGCGGGGACAGCAGCGGGCCGAGCAGGTACCGCCGAGCCAAGCCGGGCCTCTCCTGCACCATGGAGAGGGCCGTCCTGGTGGCCACTCTCTGGAACTGCTGGGCAGTCAGTTTGTCCCTGAAGTGCAGGAGGTCCAGCACCTGGAGCAGACAACAAGTTTACTGAAACATCTCAAGAACACAGATCTGGTGTTTAAGCATCACTAGTTGTCACACACTGAGAGCTGACGCGTCTCTGGTGGTTCTACCTGCAGCTCCTCTACAGAACGTACAGAACACAAACATGGCTGACCTGAGGACAGACCAGTTTAAAGTACTCGTCAGCTGAGGCGGACTGTTGGGGGCAGGCCGACAGGATCCTCGCCACAGCGTCACATTTCCTCCAGTCTGAGGCGCCTCCTGCAGGAAACAAACAGAACATCAGCCCAGAGAACCAAACTGGACTCTGACGTCAAACTAATGAGTGAAGCAAACTGCAACAGCTAAAAGAATGTGTTAGGTTTTCCTGAACGGTTTAAGCTCTGCAGAGAGAAATCTGCAAAGGATTTCAATCTCTTTCACACTGCATGTTCTGTGCAGTAGAGTGAGCGCTGAAACCTGCTGAAGAAGCTGAAACCTGCTGAAGAAGCTAAAATCTGCTGAAGAAGCTAAAACTTGCTGAAGAAGCTAAAACCTGCTGAATAAGCTGAAACCTTCTGAAGCAGCAACTGAAACATTCTGAAGAAGCAGCTGAAACCTGCTGAAGAAGCTGAAACCTGCTGAAGAAGCTGAAACTTGCTGCAGAAGCAGCTGAAACCTGCTGCAGAAGAAGTTGAAACCTGCTGCAGAAGAAGCTAAAACCTGTTGAAGAAGCTGAAACCTTCTGAAGCAGCAGCTGAAACCTTCTGAAGCAGCAGCTGAAACATTCTGAAGAAGCAGCTGAAACCTTCTGAAGAGGCTGAAACCTTCTAAAGAAGCTGAAACCTGCTGCAGAAGCTCAAACTTGCTGCAGAAGAAGCTGAAACCTGCTGCAGAAGAAGTTGAAACCTACTTAAGCAGCTGAAACCTACAGAAGAAGCAGCTGAAACCTACTGAAGAAGCTGAAACCTGCTGCAGAAGAAGCTGAAACCTGCTGCAGAAGCTGAAACCTACTGAAGAAGCAGCTGAAACCTACTGAAGAAACTGAAACCTGCTGCAGAAGAAGCTGAAACCTGCTGCAGAAGCTGAAACCTACTGAAGAAGCAGCTGAAACCCGCTGCAGAAGCTGAAAACTGCTGCAGAAGCTGAAAACTGCTGCAGAAGCTGAAACCTACTGAAGAAGCTGAAACTTGCTGAAGAAGCAGCTGAAACCTTCTAAAGCAGCTGAAACCTGCTGAAGTAGCTGAAACCTGCTAAAGCAGCTGATACCTTCTGAAGAAACTGAAACCAGCTGAGGAAGCTGAAACCTTCTGAAGAAGATGAAACCAGCTGAAGAAGCTGAAACCTTCTGAAGAAGCTGAAACCTTCTGAAGAAGTTGAAACTAGCTGAAGAAGCTGAAATCTGCTGAAGAAGCTAAACCTGGACTGCTGAGTCAATAAGGAGCACAAGAAGACAAACAGAGTCAGTGTGCCGAACAGGATTTAAGTAAATAAAGTTAAATAATTTTTAAAAGTATGAACGTAACCAAAACTAAAAATCATGGGACTTGAATTGATGCTTGGTTCTGATTTATGAAGGAGTGTGCTGACTCAGCATTCACATCATCACTCCGTGACGTTCCCGCCCCTCACACCTGCCTCCCTGCTCCTCCTCCCTCACCTGTTCCTCCCTCCAGGACGGCTCTGACGACTGCCTGGACGCCGCCGGGCTGCATCAGACGCTCAGACAGCAGCTGACCGCACAGACGCCTGAGCCAGGCCGGAGCTGATCCTGGACCCGCTCTGCTGCTGGGACCACCTGGACCGGACTTAAAAGAAGAGAGGAGAATGTCTGAACGGTTCTCACCTGACGTGATCTGGAGTAACGTGACAGCATGAAGAGACACAAAGCCTCCGAGACTCATCTGCTACAAGAATCAGAAAATAATCCCAGGAATTCTTTTTTTTTTTAACTAGACAAAATTAAACCTAATTTTGCAGCAGTTAAAACTTCAGAAATTCCTTTTTTCTTCTTCTTGTAGAGAAAAACATGAGACAAAACAGCTGAGCTTCAACACAAAGGTCAGATAAACAGTTCAGCTGCTCAAAACGACAGATTGTTTTAAGAGTTCAGAATAAAAACAATTATTTAAATCAACGTGTGGATGTGAGGAATCGAACTCTTGACCCTGACAACAGCCTAAACATGGAAAATAACCGAAAACAACTTTTCTCTGACAACCTGTTTGGGTCCACCTTGGAGGATGAGCAGCTCCTTGATGACGATGGGCTGGTAGACGTTTCCCAGAAGGTTCCTGAGGTCCTCTCTGCAGACGCGACGCTCGTCAGAACTGAGCGGCTGCACACGGAAAACAAGAAATAGTTTCAGTTTCAGACTTTAAAAATCTCAAATATCTCATGAAAGTACTGTAGTTACACATTAGTCAGCAATTAAAAAAAAAAAAGATCTGTTGGGAAAATGTTTATTAATAATACTGATTTTATGATAAATAATTAAAAGAAAAAATAAGCTGTTTCTTAAATATAAACAAGCATTTTTACTTTAATTTTTCTAAAAGAAAATTTTAACTAAATTATTTTAGGTTAAGGAGAAAAAACTTAATGAAAATATTTTTCAAATTTTTGAAAGAAGCACAAATTAAGTAATGAAGTTCAATAAATAAATAAATAAATAAATCACGAGTTAAAATTTTCCTGCATGTTTGCACAGAAGCTTGAAAATCAATAATATAAAGATTGTGCACGACGTCAAGTCAGAAGAAACAAACATTCTGGATGGATTTAAACAAAGAGATCAATTTTATTTTTATTTATATTAAAAAATAACTTTAAGCCCTTAGGTGAAAACAAATACATAAATAATCAATAAAGCTGCTTGAAATTATTTTAAACTAATCGGGTTTTATTATTTGCTTTAGCCCCCCTCCCCCAAATGTTTTTTTTTAATCTGCTAATGTGTTTTAAAGTTAAAAAATAATAAATGTATAAAAATAAAACATTCGCTCTAAAAGTTTCACCAAAGTTTCTGTAAATGACAGACCCGTTTCATCATCTTAAGACCTCAACAAACAAAAAGTTCTTCACCCTGTCAGCATCTCCATGTGGCTGGTGACCTGGCTGGTGACCCGTTTGGAGACCCGGCTGGTGGCCCAGCTGGCACAGCGCCGCCATCACGTCCCCCAGGTGTTGCGTGAACACCAGCGTGGCGACAGACGACATCTCCGCCAGCTGCAACAGGACTCTGGTTGCGATTAGAAGGCGGCGTCCGGCTGGAGGCCACACCTCCCTGCGGACCAGCGTTTCCACCACGGCGCCGAACGTAGACCTGCGACCCAGTGGCACCCCCACTCCTGGGGCCAGGTAGGGGCAGAGTCCCAGAGAAACCACAAACTGGAGGGCAGATGCGAGCGTCTTCTGCTGGGAGACGCTGAGGACATCAGGAGGCAAAGGTGGAGCCATCTCAGGGGTGCAAGGTTTACCTGCAGAGGAGGGCGGAGCCTGTTGGAAGCGCTTTAGTTCCTCTGCCAAGTAACTTGTGAGGGCGAGGAGAAGAAGAAGACACTCCTGAATGAAGCTCCACGTGACGTCTTCCGTCTCGCAGAACCAGTCCGCCGCCAGCTTCACCTCCTCCCTCAGCTTCCTCACCTCCTTGAAACTGCTGTCACTCTGCAGCTGCTGCAGGAGGCGGGCCCTGTTGGACCCTAGAGCGACCCGGAGGGCCTCCTGCTGCGAGGACTGAGCAGACGCCTCTGCAGACAGAAACACAGAGACCGTCACTCAGAAAACTGTCTCCCTGTCAAACAGTGTAGGAGAACCAGAACATTAGCTAACACATGAGAACTACAGGTTCTGACGGGACCGCCTGGTCCTGATAAAGTCTTTTATTTTGTTACGCATGGGACAAAATACATCAGCAACGACCTCAGAGAAGCTGTTGCTGCCCACCAGTCTGTGAAAGGTCAAAGTTCATTTAGAGTCCATCGTTCTACACAAAAAATATTCAGACATGGAAACATTTAAGACAGCTGACTCACCCTGAAGGTCAGACTGTGCAGTGACTCTAAAGGCTTCAGTCATCAGGTCAAAGCCTCCTCTCTAAAAACAACATGGCAGCTGGACTTAAGTTTGGAAACCTTCATCTGAAGGAACCACAAGACTTCTGGACCAGAACCAGACTAAGGGACAGGTGTTTACCCAGAATGCATTGCAGCAAACAGCTCCTCCCAACTGTCAGCACGGTGGTGCTGATCGGAGTTCTTTTGTTTGTACTGAATCCCTAGGATCAGTTCATTAAAGTGATTCGTTCAAAAGATTCGATCACTGAATGCTTCAGTTCACGCAGGTTATTCGTGCAGAGGGTGTGCGTCAGTGTGTGAGCGATGCAGCGCCACTTCCAGCACAGTACAAGAACAGATCACTCCTCAGCGGCAGGTTGTGCAAATCGACTGCTCGCTCATGGAACGAATCGCTCCCCCGCACTCTCTGACAGACTCCCTTCTCTGTGTTGCCAGTTTGTGACAACACTACAGCAGCAAGCAGCACATTCCCCAAACGTAAACTCAAGTCTTCTTTCTGTTGTTTTTGAGACTTTATTAAGGACACCGAACATCTGATCTATATGAAAGATTTTTATTTATTGCGGCGTTTACAATTTAATGTAAAAAACAAAACAAAAATGGGAGATTAAAAAAAATGCATAAACATCACAGCTGTAGCAGAAAAACACTTAAATTGTGTCCAGACAACCTTTTTCTTCTTGACTTGCCCACCTCCACTCACAGTGTCTCACTTTCATTCTGACAACGTTTGCAGGGGTAGGTGTGAGTACAAGTTAACCTACACACTCAGACACCCATACGCCGCTGCTGCAGCTCGTCCTGCTGTGTCTCACTCGCTCTTCTTCTGCCTCCTCTCATTACTTTATGTGTACCTTAGTCTGTTAAGCTAATGGGGACAGGGGCGTGTGTGCATTTATTTTCAGGAGATTTGACTCAACATTAGCCATTAGCTTGGAGAAACAGATGCCACTGCCATCGTCATGAAAATGTTTCCCCACAAGGAAGAAACGTTTCGAATCACTCAGTCACAGAGTGTTTTGTTCACTTAGTGATACATGTAGTTTATTTGAAGTGAACAAATCACAAGTCACATTCGCTCAGGCATCAACAACAGTCCCTCTCCTCACACATGGCGTTGTCGTTCTGAATCACGTCACGAGTACAGTATACTAATAAATACAGTACTAAAGAAATACAGTACTTAACTGTCTTAACTGGAGTTAGTAGGACGGAGATCATGTCTCTCCAGTCTTAGCTTCTCTCCATTGGCATGGTCAAGTCCAGAATTGAATTAAAAATCTTACTTCTAACTTACAAAGCTCTCACCAACCTAGCTCCATTTTACATGACAGATCTTATTGTTCCATATTTTCCTAACAGAGCACTTCACTCTCAAACTGCAGGTTTACTTGCAGTCCCTAGTTTTCAAAAGCAGAATGGGAAGAAGATCTTTCAGTTATCAGGCTCCTCTCTTGTGGAACCAACATGTTTCTGTCTGTAAGGCTGACACATTGTCCAGTTTTAAGACTGGGCTTAAGATTTTCTGTTTTGATAAATCCTATGATTAGGGTTGGCAGGCTTAGACTACTCGAGGACAAATTGATCTAATTTCCTTAAATGAATAGGTAAAATTGAATAGTTTTCATTTGATATTTCTATCTCAACATGTGATTCTCAGCCTGCCATTGTGTATCTGTTCCTCCTTCCTGTTCCTCTCAACAACAAAAAAAAGCCAATTAGTAAAGTTCTCTGTCTAAAGCCAGCAGACTCGCTAAACCTTCACTTCATCACAGTCTCCCAGATATGATTCCATCTGTCCAAAAGCTGAAGCTTGGACTATAATCCCAAATACAGCAGTTGATCAACAACAGAACAGGTCAGAAAGAACAGAACCAAGGCGCTGCAACGGTCCAGTGAGTCCAGAACCTGAACCTGACTGAAACGCTGTGGTGGACCTTCAGAGACTGAGCACAACCCTCAATGATGGAAAGAAGTGTGGGCCAGAACTCCTCTAGAACCAGAAGAGACACTGGTGAAGTCCTTCAGAGAACCAGTGAGGATTCTGGTTCTGTAGGAGATTCTGTTAGATCAGGAGCTGGGCTCAGTTTGTGAGACTTTGCTTTATTTTTGTTAAATAAATTAATAACAAAGTAACATGTGGTTGGATTTACTACATCATGTAAAATAAAATAAATGAGTTACATACGCTGAATTAAGTGTACAGTATTACAGAAAAACTGTATCTTAGGAGACAATTGGTCTCCTTACGACGGGGACTCTAACGGATAATAATGAAATCTATTTAAAATGTCTGAGGAAGTAAAACTTTACAACCCAAAAATATTGTTTAAGGGCAGTTAGCTTGTGTTTTAGATAAAAACTTACCGCCAAACGGTCTGGTGAGGATATTTATCGCTGATAGAATCTCAGAAGTCATTTTAGAAACTTAACTTTTCATCACAAGTCTGATAAAACTTAAAACGTTTGTTTTTTCTATTAAAATAAAGCGTTTTACAAGACAAGACTCACGCTTCACGAGCTAAAAAACATCAAACAGACGCTGATATAATACGTCATCACGCAGCTCTACACTGAGGATCTGATTGGTTAACGTAGTGTTGCGTTCAAAGTACATCTGAAATTGTTGCGTTTTGTGAACAGATGATTTGATGATGCACACAGCAATATTAAAAAGGACAAACGTGAGATAACAATTTGAATTAAATTTAAAACAATTTAAGACTCAAGAGTTTGTTGAAACATTTGCAATTAAAAGCATTAAAACACTTTGAATTACCATTCATTCAACCTTTATTTAGGCAGGTTAATCTAATTGAACCTCGAGGACTCATTTACCATACCATACCATTTTATTTATAGAGCACTTAAAACAGCAACAAGGCCAACCAATGTGCTGTACAAACAAACAACAGGCAACACACAAAATGAAGTAAAAAACAGAATATAGACATAAAATTGTTGCAGATAATAAATATAACAACCAAACACAGATCATCTGGTGTTGAAAACAACAGTAGTGGGTCTTTTAAATGGGATTTGAAAACCGAGAGGGAGGGGTTTCTGTCTGACGAGCAGAGGTAACTCGTTCCAAAGTCTTGGACCTGCTACAGAGAAGGCCCTGTCACCTCTGCCTGACTAACTTCCTGGAACTGTGAGAGGTAACTGGTCCGCTGACCTCAGAGAATGTGGTGGGACATACGGCTGTAGCAAATCAGAGAGGTAGGCGGGGGCGAGACCGTTCAGAGATTTGTAGACATACAGGAGAATTTTGAACTGGATTTGAAGATGAACCGGTAGCCAGTGCAAGGAGGCCAAGACTGGTGTAATGTGCAACATGAATAAATCACTAAATAAAGTGATGGAACAGTGAGTCTCACACCATTTGGAATACATGTATTACAATTATAAATACTATTACTAATTATAATTACTTACAATAACTCAATTACACAATCTCACACATTTACAAAACTTAAAATATAAAGCATGATTTTAACACGGTCACGGTAAGCATGTTCAGTAATTGTAACCAAACCTTCACATTTCAAAATGAGCCAGATCAAATGTTTTATGACTAAGACAAGCCAAACCACCACCTTCCAACATCAGTAGTGAGGAGAGGGATGCACTCACCACTCTTACCAAGGACAAAAACATCATAATTCTCCCAGCAGACAAAGGAAGGTGCACAGTAATTTTTGAACCAGAAAGACTACCATGAGAAAGTTATAACACTCAGTGACTTAACCTGCCTAAATAAAGGTTGAATGAAAAAAAAAACCCCTCATATTCAAGGATTCAAGGTTCTTTGTTTGTCGCACCACATGGGTGGAATGAAATATTGTACACAGGTTCAGTTACATCCAACAAACGTATCGAAATGTAAAAGAAAACCGTACTAATATCTAAGACATGAACTAAGAAAAACTTTAACTAAAAATACACTAAGCCCTAGTGGCATAAAAACAGCAGCACGAACATGAGTCTGTGTGAGATGAGCATGAATGAACACAGCAACATGAAACAAATAGCAACATGATGTGATTTTTTTTTCACAGTGATTATCCTGGTTAGATATTCATGACTCTAACAGCCTCAGGGTAGAAGCTGTTCCTCAGTCTAGTGGTTCTACACTTAATACTTCTTAACGGCCTTCCCATAATCCTGAGGGAGTGGGGCAAAAAGTGTGTGTGCTGGGTGAGTGGGGTCCTTCATGCAGGTGGCCCTCTTCCTGCATCTGGAGGTGTAGACCTGTAATGGTGGGGAGGCTGACTTCTGTGCAACATTCACCACCATCTGTAAAGCTTCTTTCTGCAGCTGTGCAGCCTCTGTGCCACACAGTGATGCTGGAGCACAGGATGCTCTCCACAGCACACCTGCAGAAGGAGGTGAGGACTGAGCTTTCCAGACCAGCTCGCCTCAGTCGCCTGAGGAAGAATGTTGAAATACGATATATGCAAACATTAAAAGGAAAGTTGTATACGTATGTGGCAAATTGCGCTTCTCTTTTATATTAAATGTTTCTATTTAGTCAATTTAAGTCAGACCTCAACGTTTATAATGTCTGACAATGAATGAAAATAAAACAAGACAGTTTATTTTGACCTCCATCGCCCGTACACCACGCACTCCACGCACGCGCCTCCACCTGAGCAGCCTCTCATCGCATATAAACAAACGTGACACAGCTCGTCACCTTACGACTGATGTCTGCCCAACCAGCCAATCACAGCAGGCTGGTTTTGTAATTTAGTGATTCCGGATGACGTATCACATTCTGACCAATCAGAGACCGAGTGCTTTCCAGCTACGTCTAGCTCTTATTAACCACGCCCCCAAACATTGCAAAGTTTTGAAGTGTTTACAGTCGTGGGGATTTCCAGCTCATTTTAAAATTCTGTGTACTTGTTCTTTTAGATTAAATTCTAATGAATGGTTAGAAGAACATCATGGTTGTGAATTCCGTGCACTGGTTCCGCAAAGGTCTGCGGTTGCATGATAATACAGCTCTCCAGGAGGCCCTGAACGGAGCCGACACGGTGCGCTGTGTTTATATCCTGGACCCCTGGTTCGCCGGAGCGGCTAACGTCGGAATCAACAGATGGAGGTTTTGTGTTTAACTTTCTCTTCTACAACTTCCACTTTCTTAAAATGTGTGTTGAACAATATTTTAACCTCATGAAATGTTCGTCTTCTTGCCATGATTTTCTGTTTCCCTCGGAGTTCAGGATCAGGCCTCAGTTAGCTAAAGCTAGCTAGTCCATGTTGAGCTCGACGGCGAACTCCGAAGAGAAATCGCACGATTTTAGGTTTATCCTTGTATCGCTCAAGCTATCTTCGTTTTATAGGGAGGACGTTTATTGCACAAAAAACATGGGTATGCACTAGTTTCTTCGGCCCTAATATAATCTGATAATATCGTGGTGGTGGTACATTTGGTTGAATTTTGCACAATCATTTTTGTTGCAGTTGTTTAGCGTTTTTTTTTTTTTTTTACCATGTTGTGATAAGTAACCATACACTAGCCGTGACCTTTGACCTGTAAACAGGCCGTAGCTTCTGAGGTGGGACTCATTTCTCTGAACACTGCACGGTCTGACTTTCTGGGTGATTAACTAGCAGCTGCCTGTTACGATTTTTCACTTTTATTTTGGTTCAGCTTTTGGTTCTTAAATAGTAACATGATATAAAATGTCATGTTCCTCTAAAGCAGAGGTCAGTGATATTTACAATCACAAGATCAATTTCTGCACCACTGAGAACCAGGTGTTTCTGTTTTAATGTCTGTATTTGTCAAATTTGGTCTAGTTACATTTACTAATGTTTATTTTAGATCATAAAGCAGACGTGATGGAGTGAGGCCCACAGCAGACTGAAAGTATCAAGAAACACATCTGCTTTCTGCCTGCTGCAGCTGTGCTTTACTGATAGTTCTGACTGGTTCTGTCTGTTTGCAGGTTTCTGTTGGAGGCCCTGGAGGACCTGGATAGCAGTCTGAAGAAGTTAAACTCCAGGCTGTTTGTGGTCAGAGGACAACCCACTGATGTCTTCCCCAGACTTTTTAAGGTTTTAATTTTTGCAGTTTGAACAGATTTTCTTGCTCCTGGCTTTTCTCAGTCCCAGTTTCTTGTGTTGTGAATCTGCTGTAATCAGAACTGAACCAACTCAAAGAGAGAATTTATTGTGATTTTCTCTGCAGAGAAAAGCAGCACAGTTATCTCATCTTATTATTCTTGTGCTGATGGAGATGAGAGGTTCAAGCAGACTAATATGGATGTAAAATGCTGAGAATTTTAGACAATTTTTCCAAAAGTTTTTGACTACCGGTAAACACTGAACAGATAATTATTTAACCTTTTCTCTTTAGTGCTTTCCTTTTGAGTCCATAAAGCTCAAGCCACTCGAGGAAAACTACAGTTGAAATATGAATTTCTGAACTTGTCTTAATTTTCACTAGCTTGAATGGTTTTCTTTCAGCTACAGTCTTGCAATTTGTCATGATGATTAAATCAAATCTGTTTGAGTTCATACAGAAGACATGACGATAATACTTCTTGTTTAAACTTTGTGTTGAACCTTCTGGGGAAAATTGGACAAGATGAAAACATCTACACCCAACAAATAATTGGGTCCAAACCAGATGTTCAGATCCAAACCAGCTGTTCAAATCCAAAACAGATGTTCAGATCCAAAACAGATGTTCAGATCCAAAACAGATGTTCGGTTCCACTGTGTTGTGTGTGTTGTTGTGGTAACATAAAGTGTGAACTCTGTGATCACTGAGATGCTTTTGGGTTTTTGCTTCTATAAACCGGTTCTGTAAATCAAAAATCAAAACACCAGAGGACCTCGGAGAAAGCTGTCCACCCATGCCTGATCAAAATAAAATGATGATGAATCTTTTCCAGCCAGCTGAATTCCAAGGATGCAGCATTTGTTTGTTTCCTTGGTCACTGTTTCTGCACTGAACCAGCCAGAAGCAGCTGCAGACCCATTTAACATTCATGATCTGGTTCCAGGAGGAGGCGAACCGCTCAGGTCCGGTCTGCTGCGCTGGTTTTCTGTTGTGTGTCATGGAAACTGGAGAGTGTGCAGGTTGTTGTTTAAACCAAACAGCTGCTGCTCTGTAGGTGATCTGCTCAAACCGCTCGTTCAGAAGTTCAAGGTGTTCATTTCTCTGCTGAGGTCCATCGGGTCACTTTTGATTCTGACCGCTAAAAGCTCTGAAACTTTACCTCCATCATGGTGAACAAGTCTGTTACAGCTGAAAATCTTCTTTGTATCAAAATGTAAAATAGTTGTTGAAAAGGACCAGAAATACACCTTTTTTCTTATTTGTTGAAAAGTAAGACCTTTAACCTGAAGATTCAAAACAAAGTTGAAGGTAATTTTCAAATTAAGATCTTAGATTATTCCAAGAGGACGTCCCAGATTTCAGCTTTCAGAGAAGTTGATGCAGAAATCTTTACATTTTTAATGAATCATTTTTTTTATTTAACCTTAATATTTTTTAATTAATCAGTTTGTAAATTCAGTTTTAGTTCTGATCTCTTGGTTTCTTATTGTCTACGTCTGTTAAATTGCTCTGTACACAAAGTCAGGTTGTTCTTTTTCCAAGTTTTGAACATTTTTAAAGTTTACCGAAGAATAATCTTTAAAATCCGTCAGAATGTTTAATTTTAAATAAAATTGCTCGTTTCAGCCGATTGTTTCGCTCGCTGCAGGAGTGGAACGTGACCCGGCTGACGTTTGAGTTCGACCCTGAGCCTTATGGGAAGGAGAGGGACGGCGCCATCATCAAGATGGCCCAGGAGTTTGGTGTGGAGACGGTGGTCAGGAACTCGCACACGCTCTACAGCCTGGACAGGTTGGTGGTCTTTATCTGGGTTAACGGGTGAAGAAAAGGATCTGAAGCTGAGTTGGATTCAAGATAAAAAATAAAAAAAAAACAATGTTTGCTTTTCACAACAGTGCTTCAAGGTTCATGACTACCTTACACACACGTCACTGTCACAAAGTAGAGCTAAACACCAAAATGTAGAAAATATGATGTATAATTTATCACAATTCTGTGTGAAAATAGAGAAATATAATTAATTTGTTAGATTCCCTTAACCATATGCTGCTGAAGCTTATGGAGGAAACTCAAAAGAACCGATTTGATTTTTTAAAAATTGTTCCTTTATTGTTATTTATATTTTTGTTCCTTTTACATTTTTTTTTTCTTTTTCTGTTTATTTGTCAATTTATACAAATAATTTAATTTCTTTCAGTTCGTCTTTTTTTCACTGTTGGTTCGAATGCTTGAGCTTAGATATTTTTTCATTCATTCAACCTTTATTTAGGCAGGTTAATCTCATTGAGCCTCGAGGACTCATTTACAAGACAGACCTGGC
>JARVGS010000002.1:8170873-8181588 GCA_031762315.1 Hypsolebias antenori
ACATCACTGATAAGAGAGGAAAGACTAATTTGTCGGTGTGGAAGTGGTTCGGCTTTCTAAGATCTGTTAAACTGCAGATTTCTGCAGCAGCGAGGTCCTACTCGGTCTCTTTATGTTGCAAAACGTGATGGAGAGTCGTTCTAACCAGCGGTGGAAACGTCTAACTTGTTTAATCTGAAGAGTTTCCACTGGATAGAACAAGATGAGAGTAAGAAGGTGAAGCACAATAAAGTTTGAGCCAACGTGTCCCTGAAACTACGCCGTACTGAAACAAACGCCAACTGTGCCCCATATCAACGTGGACTTTTTCCTCATCAACATCCAAAAAAAACTGTTTGCCCTCGCCGTGTCCGTGTACCGGTAAATGGGGCCTAAGTTCTGTCTGGTATCAGGGGAAAGCTGGTGTCTTGTCAGTGTTTCAAAGCAAATGAGTCTGGCCCCATACATTTAAATGGAAGTTCATATCTGGAGACTGGAGATGACCTAAAGACCCCCCCACCTGATGACCCACAGTGGGGCCCTGAGCCCAACTTTGGGAACCATTGTTATGAAGTGGTGTTGGCCACTAAGCCCCAAGCGTTTTCAGTTAAAATGCAGAAGTTAACTGTGGGATAATATTTTTTTTTTTCCCCAGCAGAGCAAGTTTTTGGGGAAGCCCAGTCCCCAACCCGACGCCATGGGGGACGACAGTGAGTGGATGAAGCTTCCCATCGACCAGAAATGTGAACATAAGGTGACAATATCTGTTTATTAGAAATACTCAGCTGATTAGGTTATATTCCTATGATTCGGGCTCCATACTCAAACATGTTCAGCTGCTGAAGTAAATATCCTCCATCAAAAAAAGATGCTAAATAAAGACTTCCTGTCTGTTTAAACTTTAAAGTGCATGGAAATGAGCTGCAGACCTGATTGGACTCAGACATCAGTCTGATTAGCTCTTCTCAGACATGATTACTGTGTTTGGATCCTTTCAGGATTTTACATTCAGAATTATACTAATCCAGCTCCAGGAGAGCTCTGTAATCTGACATTGGGCTTATCATGCATGGTCCAACATGGTGTTACAGCTCCCTGATTTCTCATTTTTATTTTAATAAATATACTGGAAATTGTCTTGCAGTGTATGAAATGCCTCCTACAATAAAATGTGGTGCCATATGTTTATTCATGTGTTTGTACAAATCTATGACGTCTTTGAAGCATTTGATTTTCTTCTCCTCCTGTTTGAATCGTTAAAAGCTTCTGCTGCTCTTAGCTTCCAGTAAAGCTCCAAACCATCAGCTGATTTGGAACTCCAGGAAGCCTTGATTGCTTTAAAGATGGAAGTAAACCATCTCTGCTCTGATGATAAACTACAGAAACCAGAGGAGGAAATGCTTAGAAACTGAAGTCTGTTTCACAGAATCAATCACTTATTTATGAGAGAACTGGATCAGCTGTCTCAACGTAAAGGGTTTTTATTCATTTTGACTAAAACTTGCTTGTTTCTTGTTAAATTAACAAAACAAATGATTAAATGGTGCAGGTGCTGATTCACATTAACACAATAATTATTTATTTATTATTATTTTTTTTTGTAATAATTACGGCCGTGCAGCTCCAGGTTTGTGTCTACACTTTACATCAACACTTCAAATGCCACAAAAACATTGAAATGAGAAGGAAAAAAAAAATCCATGCATTCAATTTCTTTAGCTGCTTCTCCTCTCCGTGTCACATGGTGCCCATCTCTAGCAGTCAGTGTGTGAGAGGCAGAAGGACACCTGGACAGGTGTCGTTCCATCACAAGGCTCATTTATTAGTTGCTGTTGCTGCCGTTGTCACTGCCCCCTCCTTCTGCAGGACTAGCCACGGTAAACAAACTCATGAAGGATTTAAAAATTATTTTACGCCAGACGCTCTTCCTGACAGAACATGGGCTCATCAAACCTGCGGCCTCAGAGTTACGAGATTGCAGCGCTGACCACTGAGCTGCTGCAGCCCCCATCACAGGGCTGAGTATAAAATTATTTATTTTTGCCACTCTTCATTGCGAGCATGATCTTCTTCAGACCTGCCTGAATGAGGTGCACTTGTGCGTTCCTTGGCCCAACCTCGCGTGGAACGTGTTGTGGCGGCTTTGTGACGTTTTAAAGTAAAGTTGACTGACGGAGGAGAGAAGCAGCAGTGTTGTAAACAGTATCTCCCAGAGCTGCAACTGTTGAACTAGTGGAAGATAGAAAATTATGAAGAAAAGACACTAATTTTCACTTGGACTGAACTACCCGTGTAGCATGTAGCCGTCTGTTCCCTTGGCAGCCTGAGTGATGTGCTTCAAACGCTGGAAAAGATGGCCCTTGTGATGAAACGTGAATATTGTTGCAGTGAAACTGGAGCAGAGGGATGTTTGCTCTGCAAACGTCTTTCAGTGAATCTCTACAAAAGACCTGTTTGATCCGTGCGTCTTCAAACCACAGCTTCAACTTTCCTCTGGGTGGGAACATCGTTCAAAGGCTCTGCAGCTGCTCCTGATAAATGTTTCCTCACTGCTCGAGTGAGGTTCAATTCATCAGAAGCTCAGTGATGTTTGTTTGCAGCAGAGGCGTGCTTTATTTTATAGGAGGATCATGAATTGTCTAACTGTGCTCATCGTCCTGTGTCTCGTTCAGGTATGGAAAGCGCGACTGAACGGTTATGAAGAAGCTCTGAAGTTGTTCCAGAGGATCCAGGATGAGAAGAGTCCAGAGTGGGGGAAGTTCCTGGGACTGATAAAGAAGTTTGTCACCGAATCGAACGCTGTGGCTCAGCTCAAAGGACTGGAAGCTGCTCTGGTCTTCATCGAGAATGCACATGTGGCTGGAAAGTAAGTTCTAGTGACAGCGGGAGACTTTAAAAACAAAAACAGCCTTTGATGGTTCGTTTTTAGACTACAGACCACCGGGGCATGAAACCGCCTCATTAGTGAGGGATGAATAATTCATTTATATGCTGATTTTCTCCAGTTTGGATTGTTTATGAACATTCAGACACAGAAACACATTATGACTCACTCAAAGGCATCAATGGTTTGGTCGTGTGTTTGTCAGTCTGTTTTGGATGAAACCCTATTCAAGATGGCTGCCACAGCTGATCCATCTAGGCAAAAACATAAAGGCTGTATGGCAGTCAGATTTACAGATGTGCTAAAGTTCGGTGTAATTGTAGCTGAGAGTTGTTCACAATGCATAATCTGAGTGCTAACAGGATTTTAATTATTTAAATGTTTTCCTAAAGCAGCTTGGAGCTTCTGAGGTGTTGAACACTTGTTTTAAAAGTTTGGACTTTGTCGTTGTAATCTGCAGATATGTGCTGTAAAGAATGCAGGAATCAACTCTGAATTTTTTTTTTTTTTTTTTAAACCTAATCTTAAATTACTCTGATCTGTGGTACCGCTCATTAAAAGGTTTTCTCGTGATTACAGCAAATAGAGCCTGGGTATCTGAAGACAACTGCCTGGGTTTCAGTTTCATGTACCAGAAGCTCAGGGTGGTTTGTTTCCATGCTGGATGCTTTGTCTTCCTGCAGCGTTACCAGGCGACTGAATTTTCATTCATTCAACTTTTATTTATACAGGCTCACGAATGAAACTCACTGACATGGTGCAGAATCTGGCACTGGAACCAAACCAGTCTCCAGCTCTTTAGTCTGTTTTTGTCTTCTGCACATGCTCAGTGTGTTCCTGCTGGCTGTGGGTATGGACGTCCAAATGATGAGTCTTTCTGAGCTTTAGGTTCTCAGAGTTCACAGATTCAGTCTGATGCTGCTTCAGAGCTCCTGCAAAGTCTTACAGGCTGACCATTTTAGTTTTTGACTTAAAGTTTGAGGAAAATAAAACTGAATCTGGATAAATGTTTTATTTCCAGACTTAATCTAAAAGATTACCGGTAATCAAATCATCTACCATTAAATGTTGTGAATCTTTAATGTGCATAAAATTATAAATCGATGTATTAAAATGAGCCTTGCTTGTTATTATTTATCTTTTAGTTTTAAGATGATTAAAATGCAGTCAAACTGAAATCAGATCGTGAGGGGTCCAAAGAGCAATCAGGAAATAAACCAGATGTTGAACACTTGAACCTGTGGTTGTGACTTTAAACTGATGAGTACAGCAGATAGTCCCCCCCCCCCCCACACACACACACACAGAAGTTATCCGTTCTCTGGAGCTATTCTGCTCAACATTTGCAGTAGAAGTTCTTTGGTGTCGATTGTCCAAAGATGGATCAGGACCAGTGTTTAAATACAACAAATTATGTGAGTAAAGGTGAATCAGAGCATAAAGTGATGGCAGAAGACTGATGTTCAGTCCTGCGCCTGGTGGGCCTCCTGCTTGTTTCTCTGCTTTAAGACTCTTGACTGAACGTTAACACGCTGAAGACTTAATTGAACACAAACTGAGTGTGTTGGAGCAGGAAAACGGCTAGAACCTGCAGGATGGAGGACCCAGATAAGACAAACCAAAGAAACTGTCAATTTGACCCAGAAGGACCCTGTTTCAGGAGATGGATGTGTTAGAACCTAGACTGGGACCTGCTCTGTTGATGTTTAACATCAGAATTCCACTGATAATCCTGAAATTAAAGTTAAGTTATTTATATAGCGCCAAGTCACACCAGAAGTTGTCTCGAGGCACTGAACAAAATATTCACGCATATAAAAAGCCAATTGGTAAAAGTTATCTATCTAAGGCAGACCGAAGATTGCAGATTGAAATGTGGCTGGATTCAGAGGTTCTGTGGTTCTGACGGGCCGGCTCTCCCTCTGATGCAGGACGGCGGGGGAGGTGGTGTCAGGCGTCGTGACCAAAGTGTTCAACCAGCCGAAGGCCCGAGCCAAAGAGCTGGGCACGGATATCTGTCTGACTTATGTGGAGATTGAGAAGGCTGAGGTGGTCCAGGACGAGCTGCTGAAAGGACTGGACAACAAGAATCCAAAGATCGTGGTGGCCTGCATCGAGACGCTCCGGAAGGCCCTCAGGTCGGTTCTGTGGTCCGAGTTTCTGCTTCCTCTTCATTTGTTCTTGGAGGAAATCTGAGTCTGTAGACAGATTAGAACTCACTGCTGTGTTCCTGCAGAACTGGGTCAGAATTATTTCATCTGATCCAGTATCCAATCCAGATTGTTTGTAATAATTTTAAATAGTTTAATAATTTTTACATTTATTTTTTGTTCTGAATAAAATCCAAATAAATCCAAACTCTGTTCCTCTGAAAACAAAACCCTAAAAGGTAAAAATAGAAATATTTAAAACCAGCTTTTTCATTTTTAACATTTTATTTTTGATATTTAGAATCAAGATTGTCTCTTTAGTTTAATCACAACTCTTGGGGGAATAAATTTAAAAAGTAACTTTAAGTTTATAATATTGTTTCGGATAAAACTCAGAGGTGGAGAGAAGCAGACTAATAAACTGATAATTACTGCTTTTAGTAAGAATCATCTGTTTTTATGTTTAATACACGAGTTGTTAAATGGAGGTTTATTGAAGTTGAGCAGTTTTTTTTTTTTTTTTTTTTTTTTGTTAAAAGGACCAAATAACAATCATTTGCATCAGAAAAGCTCTGCTTTAATATTTAGAGCAACAACTTCAACTTGAATTGAACTGTTTTCACATTTCTGACATTTTTAAACACTGATCTGATGATTCATTAAGAACCGCAGCAGGTTTCTGGGTTCTTTCCTTTAGAAGAGAACTGACTCATTTCCACTCTCCGTGGTTTTGTTCCTGCAGTGAGTTCGGGTCTAAAATCGTGACGTTGAAGCCGGTGGTGAAAGTTTTACCCAAACAGTTCGAGTCCAGAGAGAAAGCTGTGAGAGACGAGGCCAAGCTGCTCGCTGTGGAGATCTACAGATGGATCCGAGACGCTCTGAGACCTTCGCTGCAGAACATTACTTCTGTACAGGTGGGATCATCATCACATGTGGATGAATGGTTCCATGTCTTTAAATTAAATGAGTTAAATCTCTGCAGCTCAAGGAACTCGAGGAGGAGTGGACAAAGCTGCCTTCATCTCTTCCAAAGCAGACCAGGTTCCTGCGCTCCCAGCAGGACCTGAGGGCAAAGTTTGAGCAGCAACAAGCCCAAGGAGAACAGTCCGATGGTAGGTGTGGTATCGGTCCAGATCCACTGCTCTTACTGCGTTCCTTTGGTACCGCATAGTCATGCTTTGTTCTGCTCTTCCTCCAGGAGAGGATGAGGAGGAAACGGTAGCGGCTGTGGATCCGTATGAGCTGCTGGAACCTGTAGAAATTCTGTCGAAGATCCCCAAAGACTTCTACGATAAGATTGTAGGTTTACCTGAACACGCAAATCATTGAAAAAGCTTTTAAAATTATTTTTATCGTATTAATGAGCCATGAATGTTGTTGCGATAAAAGAACAAACCCACAGGTTCAGGATCAAGAGCGTAAAACCTCCCACAAACACGCCTGTCCCTGCAAAAAGCTGAAAAAGATGCAAGTTTTACTTCCTGTGCATTTTATCTCTGCAGGAAGCAAAAAAGTGGCAGGAGAGAAAAGAAGCTCTAGAAGCTGTCGAGGTTCTGATCAAGAACCCCAAACTGGAGAACGGAGACTACGGAGACCTGGTCAGAGCCCTGAAGAAGGTAAATCTGTTCAAACACCCGTTTTGTTTTCTTCTTTTTGTCTGAACTGAAGAGAAAGCAGCCCAGAGTGGTTAAATATTCTCAATGTGTGCTTCCTGTCTCTGTCATATCCTCTTTAAATGAATGGCTCAGGGTTTTTTTTTAACTGAGGCATGTGGGAAAGACATGAACAGGCAATATCTTACCTGTTGTCAATTGGTAATTCTGACTGGATTGATGAGCTGATGGCTAGTTGACTAAAGCTGTCATGTTCAAATGATCCTAGTCTCCAGGATTTGATCCTACTTTCATACGAACTGTTCTATACTTTACACTGCAGTCAGTTTCACAATAACGACATTCTTCATTTATTTATAAGCACAAATGGCTGCAGCAGTTACGAGTAACACCTCCTGTACAGACGGGGGCACTTCCTGCAGGAAAATCTAAACATAGTCTTGAAATGTAAACTAGGTGGAAAGGTTGATTTGAACTGCAAGATCCAATTTGGAAGTGGGTCAGCTCAGACCACACTGACCAACTGTTAGCTTGTCAGCGTTAAACTATCTACAACAGGTAAGGTATTTTTTATATTCTAACACAAAGCAACCCATTTTAAAGTTCCACTATATCGTTTTAGACTCCGTTTCATGTTCTGAAGCTGATGTGATCCATCAGGCTGGAAGGGTCTGACACTGTTGCCACTCTGAGCATGTTCTGACCAATCTAACCAATGGATCCCAGTCTGCCTGCCGTCTGGATGGAGTAAAACAATTGTCTGAGGGTTCTGTTCTGGTCTCAGGTCGTAGGGAAAGATGCCAATGTGATGCTGGTGTCGATGGCGGCCAAATGTCTGACCGGGCTGGCCTCAGGTCTCAGGAAGAAGTTTGGATCGTACGCAGGACAGGTGAGAGCGTTTATACCTGCGGATCCGGTTAGGAGTTTATTCTGGGTTACAGCAGATTCACAGCTGGTTTTAAACTCCACAAACAATCCCTGATCCAAATCTAAATGAAACAGAACGCGTACTGGACCACTTCCCTCACAGAACTGTCTTTTTAGGTGGTTCCAACTATTCTTGAGAAGTTTAAGGAGAAGAAGCTGCAGGTGGTCCAGGCCCTACAGGAGGCCATCGATGCCATTTTTCTTACTGTAAGTACATACAGTATTTATTTATTTTGTAGTAATTCATGTCAGTACAGTATACCCAAAATATTACTAATAAATTAATGTATTAATAAGCATTGAAACTAAAATCCACAAATGAGTCTGTAACAGATAATTCTTCAAATCCACTTAATGTAAAACAAATTAAAATTGTTTTAAATATTCTGATTTGATTTCTTTTTTTTTTTATGTTCTCGTCGTCTGATGTTATGAGAAGATTTTCCTCTAAAGTGATTTTATGTAAATTGTTTATATATTTGTAAAAAAAAAAAAAAGAGTTTTTTTTTGTGATTTTTTTTTCTTTAATAATTGAGCTTTCTTCTGTCTTGAAATGGCTCAGTTTATTATCATTAATTGTTAAAGTATAAATTTCCTGATGCCAAATTCAATATTTTTCTGGTTTAGAGGATAAGTTACTGATTTAACCGTCGTCTTGTTTGGTTTATTGCACTTCCTGTTTGTAATCTGATAAGTGTTATTTGTGGCGCACTCTCCTGCCTCTGCAACTCCTAACACGCTTCATCTGCTCTCCTAATTGAACTTTGATGGACTGTTTCTTTTTCTCAGACGACTCTCCAGAACCTCTCGGAGGACATCCTGGGTGTGATGGACAATAAGAACCCTTCCATTAAGCAGCAGGCCTCGCTGTTCCTGGCCCGTTCCTTCAGGCACTGCACTCAGGCCACGCTGCCAAAGAGCCTCCTGAAGCCTTTCTGTGCTGCTCTCATCAAGCAAGTGAACGACTCGGCCCCGGAGGTCAGAGACGCCGCGTTCGAAGCTCTGGGAACGGCCATGAAGGTGGTGGGAGAGAAAGCTGTGAACCCTTTTCTGTCCGACTTGGACAAACTCAAACTGGACAAGGTGAGAGAAGCAGTGGGAGCTCTGGAGGGGTCGCTTCTTAAACTGCTAACCTCTGGTGTTCCTCTAACAGATAAAGGAGTGCTCTGAAAAGGTGGAGCTCCCCGGAGGCAGGAAAAGTGCTGCAGGAGGAGGAGGAGCAGAGAAGAAACCTGCAGTTAAAGCTCCTCCTGCTGCTGAGCCTCCTTCTAGATCTTCTGCTCCACCCAAGAAGACTCAAAGTGCTGCAGCCAGCAAGGTACCATCTAACTCGAACCTGCTGAGGTCTATCAAACAGAACCTGGTGGTTCTTTAATCCTCTGGTTCTGTTTCCTGCAGCTGTCAGCCGGGCCGCCTAAAAAGGGCAAAGCAGCTGGAGGGAAAACCAAGAAAACCTCAGACAGCAGAGAGGTCGCAGAGACTGAACTCTCTGTAAGTAAAATGTTCTGAAGCAACCAGGCCGTTGATTCAGCTCCAGGTCCAAATGATAAACAGACGTGTTTTTAAAATAAGAGCCGTGTGTCGTCTTCATGGAGCTCTGCAGTGAACCCAACAGTGAGCTCATAAACTGGCTGTTTATTTCTGGAAAACAAACGTGAAAGGATTATTTTCAAAAAAAGAACTTTGTTTGGCCTCATTCTCATTATCACAATAAAATAATTTGCATCATTATTATTATTTAAAATATTTACTGAACTGACGGCCACAAAACTTACATTTAAAAGGATTCGAGCAACAGAATAAAAAATGTTTAAAAGTTAAAACATTGTGTGGTCTACAAACAGAAAGGAGATCTAACAAAGCTGTGCCTGTCTGAAACAGGAAGTAGTTGTAAGTCTTTTTATTAGTTAAATTATTCCTAACATGACTGGTATCGCTAGGTGAAAGTTAGTGTGGATGTCTGGTTTGGCTGTGTCCCTGTGATGGACTGGAGACCTGTCCACAATGGCCCCCGCCTGTCGTACAGTGATGGCTGGACTTGGGCACCAGTGATCCTTGCGACCTAAAAGGAATAAGCAAGTGAAGATAATAGATGAATGTATGAAAAGGCAAATCTAAAGAAAATATGAGAAACACCATAGAGTTGGTGCTTTTGTCAAATTGCATGACAGACCTTCTTGCAGCTGAGATGGAAGTGCAGATATGTGAAATTAATAATCAATAAATTGTGAGCTTTTTTAAACGAACTGTTCAGAGGGAAGCCGTTCAATAAAGATATCTTGGGTCCATCTTGGAGAGAAATGTAGTTGAACTCTTATACCCTAACATCTGATCTGAGCGTGGCGGGGACAAGTGTATCACTGCCTTCTAAAACGATTTAAATCTTTTAAATATCAGCCAGTTGTTCAATTCACCCTTATTTCAGCTGAGCTGTTGGGATTTGACCTGAGGCTGAAGGAACAGCTGCTGCTGGAGCTTTAAACGTCAATTATCTGTTTGAATCTGAAGCTAAAACGTAAACTGGTGTCCTGATGCATGCTCAATAATCCAGGTAGAGGTTGTAAACTGGTGTTTCTATGAAGCTTTGTGACATGAAAATAGATGGTGGTGCTCTGTCAGTGTGAAGTTATAGCAGGAAGCTTGTTGTAAATGGTTTAATTAATCAATTGGTCTCCACCTGTGATTTGAAGAATCCTCAGTGTTTGTGTGTGTGGCTGTAATTGATCAATGATTTGTGGTGACGTTTCAGCCCGAGGCGTGCGAGGACCTAGCAGGCGGCGTACTTCCTGCTTCCTGTCTCCAGCAGCTGGACTCAGCCAACTGGAAGGAGAGACTGGCCAGCATGGAGGAGTTCCAGAGGGTGAAGACACCGGTTGAACTAACTACAACCTAAAAATCTGTTGACGGCAGTACTGTAGAAGGTGAATGTTTGGGTCCATTTTGTGTTTGCAGGCCGTGGAGACGATGGATAAAGCTGCGATGCCCTGCCAGGCTTTAGTCAGGATGTTGGCCAAGAAACCAGGCTGGAAAGAGACGAACTTCCAGGTAAAAACACCAAAGATAAAACTGCCTCCAGAGAAATAAAAGGGCAGCACGGTGGCACAACTGGTAGAGCTGCTGCCTCTCAGCGCGCAGGTCCCCGGTTCAAATCTCGGTCCGGGG
>JARVGS010000002.1:8213146-8225014 GCA_031762315.1 Hypsolebias antenori
TGTTGCTGCTGATCTGTTTCATGTTGCTGCTGATCTGTTTCATGTTGCTGCTGATCAGTTTCATGTTGCTGCTGATCTGTTTCATGCTGCTGTGTTCATTCGTGTTCACCTGCTCACACAGACTCATGTTCGTGCTGCTGTTCGACGTAATGATTTTATGCTACTAGTGCTTAGTGTATTTTTAGTTGATGTGTTTTTAGTTCATATCTTAGATGTTATGATCAAGTTCAACCATGAACAAGTTTTTCTTTTACATTTTATTTTTGGATGACCCCGTGTACATAATTTCGTTTCATCACACGGGCCACATGTTGTGCGAATGACAATAATCTCTGACTCTGACTCTGTGACTTTCCGTCAGTCTGTGCTGTGAGTTCTGGGTTTTGTAACTTTGGTTTTGTATAGATGATAAAAATGCACAAAGATCGCTTCACTTCCTTTTTATGCTACTTTAGCTTTTGCACATTTTAGCTTTTAGCTAGCCTTTTGCTACTTTAGAACAGCCGTTTGTTGCTTTTAGTACTTAACTAGACTTTTGCTCTTTTTTTAACTTTAGCTAATCCTTCGCAATTTTGTTTTTAGCTAGTCTTTAAGCTTTTAGCTAGTGTTCTGCTTCTTTTAGCTTTAACAGCTCAGTTTCAGCTCCTTCTGTGTATTTCGGCTGATATTTAGCTCCTCTGGGTTTTTTCCCCGTAATTTTATTTATTTTTTTTTAAGTTAATCTTTTTATTTCCTTGCTTTTTTAACTCCTGACCTTTTTGTTCTGGCTGAGCCCACCTCGTCCCAGTTTCCTCCACAGTGACACACCCCACCCCACACACACATATACACACACACACACTCAGTCATGTATGACAGATATGGCCGACTGTGATTGAATGACTTCAGTCAAACCTCTCATTCAGCTCCGAGCCGAAGCTTTCAAAGGAGCCCTGATATGGAAGAAATGTGGAAATCCTTCGGCTGCTTCTTTATTGGCCCTGAGCTCTTTGGCTGCTAACTTCAGTCCATCTCAAATCATTACAGCTGAAACAGGAAGTAGCATGAATGGCGCCCCGCTGCGTCCCACCAACATAATCTGGTGTCTCCGTGCGCGCTCGCTGTTTGAAGGAGGAAATGAAAATGTCCTTTTCTCAATGGGTCCCTGAACGATGCTGAAGTGCTGGAAGCTCGGCTCGTAACAAAAGTTGTGTTTTTTATGAGCGGTCCTTTAAATGAGCCGTCTGAACATGGTCGATGTGAAACACGTTCAATCCACCAACCGTTCATCTCGTTCGACTTTTTATTCTGATGCGCCGACGAAAGACAGAACCGGAGTGAACGGAAAATAAAACCTGATTCAAAAATAATCTTGATGAGCTAAATTTGATTAAGTTTTGCGGTTTTGATATATATAATGGTGATTACAGAATGAGTGCAGCTAATCCAGGTCCAGGTGCTGAGGGGGCCTCAGAGGAGGCCTCTCACCCAGATCCAGGACCAAACGTCCCAGCACCGTGTCCCCCTGAGCCCACCTTGATGTTTAGTTTCTGTTTTATTTTAAATCAGATTGATGAGCTACAGGGTAAAACATTTTTCTGAACAGTAAAACAGGAGCTTCCTGAACAAATGAACAATTTTGTTGTTTTCTTTTTTAAAATGTAATGAACATCTTCAGATCTGTAGGAATTGACATGAATTAACCTCCGGACCTCCTGAAGGCAGCAACCAAAGGCCTCAAAATCAGTTGAAGTCCTCTGACTTTAAACTCAAGCTGTAGTTTCTTTATCCTACCCCTGACAGACGGGCCAGAGCCGACCCGCTGACCACGGGATGGACTGGTTTCTGTTTCCCAGCGCGGAGCTCCTGCGGGTCAGATTATACGGACAGCAGAACCTGGGCTGCCTCAGATCTGACTGGATTAGCTGTTTCCTGCCCAGACACAATGGGCTGCAGCAGGAACCCAGATCAAACCTCACACACGCAGATGCACGTGCAGACATATCATAACCAGTGTGTGTGTGCAGGGGAGCAAGGAGCTGGGCTAAAGGGCCGAAAGCCAACAAAGAACAAGGAGAGGGAAGCAGCAGGAAGCTGACTAGTCACTTTATACGCCTGGTGCTCCTTGAAGCTCGCGCAGACGGCCGGATCAAGAGGCCGAGAAGAAGCTGAAATCAAAGGTTGAAGCTCGGGATTAATCCTGGCTGTGAAAGGTCGGGGTGGGGAGGCACGGAGGTCGGTTCAGGTTTAAAGAGAGCCAGAAGCAGAGAGGGGATGACTTTCAATGCTCAGATTAGATCGTCTGATCCGAGCTCGTTCACCGCAGACAGGAAGAACTCTTCACTTCATGAAGTTTCCAGCTGAAGTCCATAAAAGTTTATTTCAAGACGAATGACAGGAACAGACTCAAACAACGCCAGTCAGTTTGGATTTCAGCTCCTGTGTTGTTCCTTAGAGTTCTTCTCCATCAGTCGGGTCCAGCTACAGGGTGGGGTCTCATCCTGGAGCTTTCTGTCCAGCTTCCAGCAGGAACATCCAGTCGGACTCGGATATGGTCCATATCTCTTGTTGAGAAGATTGTTTCTTTGCTCTGTGATCAGATGCATCTTCATCCTGAAAACGGTCGTCTTCATTGGTAAACCCATTTCCTGTTGATGGGATGAGGCCACTTCCTGTTCCGGCTCCTTCCCCCGCAGCCTCTCATCATCAGTATTTCTTTGGACCAGGACAAAACTGGCGTTCCAGCTTGGAGGTCTGTTCTGAAGCGGACTCAGTCTGATGGACCAGTCATCGTCGTGGTCCAGAAAATCCTCCCTGTCTCTGAACGCATGCTCTCTGTGTATCGCACTATCGACTGTATCCTCTAATAAGCCTAAAGCTGTTGTTGTTAAAGATATTTTCTGCATCATTTTGTGCAGCTTTAACATCCACTCATCTAATTTCCTACATGTGAATGTACTGATTGTTCATCATGCGTGTCTGTCTGGTGTGGACAATAAGAGTTTAACAGTCTCCCAGCATCACCTCTAAATTGTCACCAATGGACCAATAACCACAGAAACGTGCACCAGCTGGTGCTGCACACATACATCTGAAGTTTTGCATGAAAAAGAGCGTACACCACATTTTTGTGCATATGCACCCTTTGTATGAGCCCCCTGGTGTACCTGGTGTTCCTGGTTAGTGCTGATAGATGTTTGGGATCCTGGAGATCAACTGCTGTCCAGAAGGTTACTCTGCAGGTGGATGGAGGAACAGCTGAAGCAGGTCTGGAGTTCTTCGGCTGATGTTGCTGGTGTCAGGCCATGCAGGAGCTGGATTGATTCTCTTGAGCACAACTGTTTTGTTTTTTTTTTTCTCTACTTGGCATTAACTGTAATATTTCTGATCAAACCTGTTTTTCTTAGTCCAGGTGCAAAAACTAAGAGACTGGAACAGCTCAGGGGGGTCGAGGACCTCCTGGAGTTAATGGAGGGGAACGTGGTGTCCATGAAACTGTTCTCTTCTGTCCCAACTGAAGTTACTGCTGGAAAACAAAATCAGAAAATAATGGCAAACTGTAAATCAACACTATTCGTATTTCAAACGTTTCATATTCAATGAAACAAACTTCACTTCATAAATTAACTCATTTTTTGTTGCGACAGATTAAAGAATTAAAACGTGATCAATCAACAGCTGATTCATGAAAGGTCCAAAAAAACAATCGGGTCCAAATGAAATGAACTGATTTCAGGCCAGGGGTCGCAGCGTCCTTCCTGCTACGCCTGCAACATCGCCAAAAAAGCCATGACCTTTGACCTTTGACCGGCTGACAGAGACCTGTAGTGTCACTGCACGGTCTGACCTTCAGGGGGAGTCAGCTGTGAAGAATCAGCTGTCTTAAACGTTTTCAACTTGTAAATAATCTTTCACTCTGTAGAACGATGGACTCTGAATGACCTTTGACCCTTCCCAGATTGGTGGACAGCAGCAGCTGCTTCTCTGAGGTCATTGCTTGTGTCTTTTTACCTTGGTGTTGTGTTAGCGCACGCCTGTTGGATCCAGAGCAGTAGAACCTCCTGACAATGATCAGGTGATCAATATGTGCCATCCATCCATCCATCCATCCATCCATCCATCCATCCATCCATCCATCCATCCATCCACTTCTTCCTTTTTGGGTCACAGGGGTCATTGGTGCTCATATCCAGCAGTTACTGCCTGAGAAGTGTGGGACACCCTGGACAGGTCTCCAGTCCATCACAGGGACACATAGAGACAAACGAGACAAACGAGACAAACAACCATTCACTCTCTCACTCTCACTTAGGGACAATTTAGAGTCATCAATCAGCCTAACATGCATGTTTTTGGTCTGTAGGAGGAAACCCACACATGCACAGAGAGAACATGCAAACTCCACCCAGCAAAGCCCTCGGACTGGGATTTGAACCGGCAACCTTCTCACTGAGAGGCAGCAGGTCTATCAACTGATCCATCGTGCCACACCAATGTATTCTAATGTCAGTACGTTTTAATTTGGATTTTTTTTTTGTGTTTGTGAACAGAATTTTTTTTTTTTTTTTTAACTACAGTTTGAATGAAAGTTTTATTCGATCATTTATATCTTCAATAAAAAAAACTGCAGGAGAACATTTTCAGATTTAAACTATTCTGTCAGCTGCTGGATTCGCATTTTAAAACCGGTTGTTTGTCTCCGTCATTAAAGTTAACCCGAATGTTCGGCTGTAACTTCAGAAAAGTTCAAATTAAAACGTTTAACTGATAAACTCATTCAAAACTCAAGGAAACATCTTGTTGCGTCTCAGGCTCTAATGATGGATTTGGTCCTTTTTGACCCTTCAGCGCCTTAAAGTTGACAGAAACGCGTCTGATTCTGACAGAAAACATTTGACGGTTGATGCTTTCGAGCCTTTTTTGTCGTCGCTGTTGGGGGGTTGGACCTCAGACGCCTCGATGGTCTAATCTCCCTCCTCTGCTCCGTGGGACTCCCTGTTCCTCTGAAGATTATTTCCCTCATCCAAGGCCCAAACGCTTCTGCTGCGATCTTCCAAGCAGTCGCTGTTCGTCCGCTTGCTGCATGCTTCCATCAGAGGCGCAGCCCTTCAGGTTCGTGTTTGTTCTTTGTCCAGCAGCTGTGCCACGCTGTGTGGAAATGCCATCACAGGGACGGTCTGAAAGTGGAGAAACGGCGGTGCGCTGCTGATCCGTGTGAGAACGCCTGTCCCCCGGCGTATGCATATATAAGCCCAGCAAACACTTTCAATTACAACACTGTTCCTGTTCCCCTCACGCTCACAGGGGCACTGAAAAGGCAGAGTCCTTTTTGCCTGTTATGCAAATAACATCAGCCCTAAAACGGTTTGAGTGAGAATTAAACGTGAATTTAATGAGGCTTGGCTCTTTTCTCCCTGTCCTGTCTGAATGAGGCAAAGTCCCGTCACCATGGGAGATCCCCACGCCGCTGCCATGCCTGTTATGGGATTGACAAGACGAGAAGTGACATAAATACCGTGGCCAGCATTCAATCCAATTATGCGGCGTGGCCCGCCTCAATACCTGCTGGCCACGCAGCGCTGCGCTGGCGTCCTTGTATTCAGCTCGCCTCAGAAATGAGACGAGCTGCATTCATCCTCGCGCCTCGCTCCAGCCCTGGTCTCTTCCCCTCAGCGAGATCTGAGTCTGTGACCTCTTCCCCTCGGCTCAGCCCGTCAGCCCGGCTTAAAGCAGGCCTCTGGACAAGGTGCTTCCCCAGGCTCCTCAAATCCCTTCAGGCCAAAACGAAATCCGCTCTGAAATCCCCCAGGGCCTGAAACAAACACACATTTATGTAAGAATGTGTGCACGGCACCAAAACAGGAAATTATGCATCTGCATCTGCACCCTGACAGACTGTGCAATGAGTTTTTCAATAATTAGGGGATGATTACTGACAGGGTTTGTCATCAAAAAGGAAACTCGTCAGGTTAGTCCTTTAAGTAGACAGAAGGAACCTGACAGCTCTACCTCCCAACCCACTGTCAGAAACTCTTGGAACCACAAGGAAACCTGCAGTCTGAAAGGGAAGTACTCTCTTTATTGTTAAATGGTAAAGTGATTTGGACACCCAGCTAATAAAGAATTACAAGAAGGGATCAAATTCATGGAGCAGTTTGTCCAGAAGTTTCTATTTAGTGATTTTCTTCAAGTGGAAGAAAAAAAAATCCTGGTAAAAGTTTTAGTGTGGGGCTAAAATGAGCTCTTCTCCTCAGGTGGAGGGGTCCAGGTATCAGGGACTCATCCTCAGTAATGAGGACGTTGCTGCGGTCGTGGCGGTGAAGAAAATTTTGAGTCGAAAGGCAAAGCTCTGGATTTACTGTTCTGTTTGTGTTCCAACCCTCACCTGTGGTCAGGAGGTTTGCAGCTGAAATGAGCCTCCTTCGTAGGGTGTGTGTGTGTGTGGGGGGGGGGGGGGAGGGGGGGGGCAGCTTTAGCTAGAAGGTGAGGAGCTCCAACATCTGGGGGGAGCTCAGAGCTGCTGCTCCTCTAGAGTCATTTTAGGAGGTTCATCTGATCAGGACACCTCCCTTTGGAGGTTTTCTGAGCACGACCCACCAGGGAGCAGACCCAGAACTTTGTGGAGGGATTAGATCCTCTGTGGTCTGGGAACACCTCATGAAGATGTGGTTAGGTTTCTCTCCTGGACCTGTTGCTTCCGCGTCCCGACCACAAATAAGTGTGAGAAGACGGAGCTGGGGTGAAACGACACGCCCTGATCAGAAGCTTCGTCGGCGTTGGTGGAAGTTCAGAGCTGAAACGTGTTCAGGGTCCGTGTGACCATGAAGATGCGGTGACACCAACTTCCTGTGGGACTTTCTGTTGAGTTCTTCGGCAGAGCATCACCCTGAACCCGTTTTGTGCCGCACGATGGGCCCTCTGGTCCAGAGCGTCGAAGCAACAGGTCCGCTCGGTCACTTTGTGACAAAACCCAGAACACAAACTGGACTTGACAACCACGTCGCTCCCCCTCCCCGTCCCCCCGGCAGTGCTTGGCTTGTGCTGGAGCCCATTTTAACCACAGGCATTTACAAGCTTCCCTCTAAACAACCTGCCAGGTGCTTTAAGCCTCCTGCTGAAGGGCCGCAGAACGGTACCAGACTCCAATACGATTAGAGCAGAATGGGCCGTGAATGGAAGAATGCAAGCTCTCATAAAGGGGAAGACTGTTAGCACAGCGATGTGGCGCTCTGAGCTCCCATGACCAATCTTCAACTAATGAGCATTCAACGAGCGTGCTCTGAGCCACAAGCATCCCCAGGCTGCGCTGGGCACAGCGAGGCGAGCCGTTTCTCATATTTGTCAGCGACACGGGCTAATCGCTTCGGTCAAGTTTTACTTTTATTGTACGGATTCAAAACGGCGAGGACGTTCTCACACTCTCACAGAGCTTGATGAAAATTCATGGGCCTGCTCGCTGCCAGCGGAGAATTTCATCCTGAGATGTTCATCTTAAGAGGCAAAAGATTCGGCTGCTGGCTTCACATGCAGCAACGGAAAGAGAGAAAAATCGCAGTTTAAATGGAACAAAGTTTGTAACTGTTCTGTAACTGTGCTTCAGACATTTAGATGTTAGCAACATCTCTGTAGGGAAAAAAACTATTTTACTAAACCACCTGCTTTACAGATAGGCTAATTAAACTTACCTTTATTGTAAAAAAAAATATATATATATGTTTGGATTCAGAAGAATGCACCCAGCAGTTATTTTACTTACCAGTCTGAACTCATTTAAGTTTGAAAACAGTGTTTTTAACAGCTTTCAGAATCAGGCAAATTATTTTAACCTTTACCGTCACTCTTCTTATGCACTCAGTCGCCCAGCTGCGTTGTGGAGCACCTCAGGGATGAATCCTCAGTCCATTTTGATTTTTAACCTAGCATTCAGTGAGTGTGCTCTGTTTCACAGGGACATGAAACATTACGAATAAATTAAGAATTTTATTTAGTTTGAGAATTGATCAACGTTATGGTTAGTTCATTGCCACTGTGTTCTAGTGAAAATTCAACATTTGGATTTTGATCCCTATAAATTATTGAATGTTGTGACCAGATTTAAGGATCAGCTGACTGGTCTTCTCTGCCTTCTAACCCTTAACACCAACTCTAACCCTGAGCTTTGTCCCTTTAGTGATGTTTTTTTCACAGAAACCCATCTACAAATCACAGTTTTATTTGTTTTTGTTGAAGAGCTCATTGTGTGTTTCTGCTGCAACACACAGATTATTAAACAATGACACAATTACTGTGGGTTCAAATGTGCAGTTTTACAGAGGGTCACTCAAGAGCATTGTTCTGAAGGTCTGAAGGCTGGTGAAACAGGTGCACACACACACACACACACACACACACACACACACACACACACACACACACACACACACACACACACACACACACACATGGAGTGAGCTGATGTTTAATGGAAAGTTAATATGACTTTAATGCTTGTCACCCCGTTTCAACACTAAAGGCCTGACTAATCTGTTCTGTTCCACTGACACCAGCCCAGACTGAGGAGCTTTTCTGAGTCACAACACGGGTTCTGGTGCTTCTACAAGAACAGAAACAAATGTTGTCCTCCTTTTTTGGGGAACATGTACTCAAAATCCAATTAAAATGCTCCTTTAATATATTTAATATTTCCATATTTTGTACTAATTGAAATAGATTTCCCTGGTTTCTATGGATGTTACATCTTGTTTGTTGGATTTTACTTTTTTTTTTGGTCAATTTCTCAGTTGTTCTTTTGACTCATTTGTTCAAATGTTGTTATATCTTGTTTGTTTGGCTGTTTTTTTTTTTTCAGCTTGATTCTTTAATAGTTTCAGCCCATTTGGTTGGTTGTTACACCTAATTTGTTTGGCTGCTACACATCATTTGTTTGGTTGTTACACCTCATTTGTTGATTATTACACCTTGTTAGGTTCAGGTTGGTTGTTACCAGACCAGAGCCATATAGAGCTCGCTCGCTCTCTCTCTCTCGCTCTCTCTCTATGGCACTGGTTGTTACACCTCGTTTGTTGATAGTTAGGCCTTGTTTGTTTGGTTGTTACAACCGTTTGTTTGGTTGTTACACCTTGTTTGTTTGGTTATTACAAATCGTTTGTTTGGTTGTTACACCTCGTTTGCTGATAGTTAAGCCTCGTTTGTTTGGTTGTTACACCTCATTTGTTTGGTTGTTACACCTCATTTGTTTTGTTGTTACACCTCATTTGTTTGGTTGTTACACCTCATTTTTTTGGTTGTTACATCTCCAATAGTTAGGCCTCGTTTGTTTGGTTGTTACACCTTGTTTAGTTGTTTGTTACACCTACTTTGTTTTGTTGATACATCACGTTTGTTTTGTTGTTACACCCTGTTTGTTTGGTTGTTACACCTTGTTTAGTTGTTTGTTACACCTACTTTGTTTTGTTGATACATCACATTTGTTTTGTTGTTACACCCTGTTTGTTTGGTTGTTACACCTCATTTGTTGATAGTTAGGCCTTGTTGGTTTTGTTGTTACACCTTGTTTGTTTTGTTGTCACACCTTGTTTGTTTTGTTGTTACACCTCATTTGTTTTGTTGTTACACCCTGTTTGATTGATTGTTACACCTCGTTAGTTTTGTTGTTACACCCTGTTTGATTGATTGTTACACCTAATATCTTTTGTTGTCACTCCTCGTTTGTTTGGTTGTTTCACTTTGTTTGTTACACCTCGTTTGTTTGGTTGCTACACCTCGTTTTTTTGGTTGTTACATCTTGTTTGTTTTGTTGTTACACCTCATTTGTTTTGTTGTTGCACCTCGTTTGTTTGGTTGTTACACCTTGTTTGGTTGTTACACCTCATTTGTTTGGTTGTTACACCTTGTTTGTTTGGTTGTTACACCTCATTTGTTTGGTTGTTACACCTCATTTGTTTGGTTGTTACACCTCATTTGTTTGGTTGTTACACCTCGTTTATTTGGTTGTTACACCTCGTTTATATGGTTGTTACACCTCATTTGTTTGGTTGTTACACCATGTTTGTTTGGTTGTTACACCTCATTTGTTTGGTTGTTACACCTCATTTGTTTGGTTGTTACACCTCGTTTGTTTGGATGTTACACCTCGTTTATTTGGTTGCTACACCTTGTTTATTTGATTGTTACACCTCGTTTATTTGGTTGTTACACCTCGTTTATATGGTTGTTACACCTTGTTTGTTTGGTTGTTACACCTCGCTCGTTTGGTTGTTACACCTCCTTTGTTTGGTTGTTACACCTCGTTTGTTTGGTTGTTAAACCTCATTTGTTTGATTTTTACTCCTCGTTTGTTTGGTTGTTATATCTCGTTTGTTTGGTTTTACACTTCATTTGTTTGGTTGTTACACCTCGTTATTTTGTTGTTACTCCTTGTTTGTTTGATAGTTACACCTTTTTTATTTGGTTGTTACTCATCATTTGTTTGACTATTACAGCTTATTTGTTTAATTGTTACATTTCGTTTGTTTTGTGTTCAGTCTTGTTTGTTTGGTTGTTGTGGTCATTGTACCGGATGTTAATGTGGGAGAGTTTTCCTTGTGAGACGTTGTGAGGCTAATGACCCTAAAATGAGTCTTAACTGGTGTTTAATTTGCCACCAGCTGTTGTTGCTGGTTAAGATTCGAGCAGCAGACCGCAGAGTCCATCGGACCAGGAGGAAAAATTAGTTCTGCTGAAGCCCAGGAACCATCTGCTCCACTCCAGCACAATGGAGGGATTTTCTGCAGGAATAAAATGCTGTGAATGCAACAGTTTCTCTCTTTGGGAGGGTTTGTGTTAAGGTGTCGAATGTCCCGACGGGCCTGGCGCTTCGCAGATCTGCTGCAGATTTAACGATCACTTCCTTTTGTTGGGAGGTGGATCGTTTCGTCATGAGGCCTCCAAATGAGGCGTTCACAGGATTACACTGCTCCGAGATGCATTTAATGGCACTCAGATTTGTTTGTTTAAAGCTGCTGTTTAAAACAGCATTTGAATAAATTAATAACATTTTATCAGGAATCTTTCTTTCCTGAAAACTATTTGGCAGATTTTTATGCAAAACTTTGTTTATTTATGTATTTATTTATTTATTTTTACAGATAAATCAGAAGATGAAAAGCTTTAAAAGTAAAACAGAAGAGGAGATACAAATCTGAAAAAGTCACATGATATTTATGTAAAATAAAGTTGAAGTTCTCCGAACATGTGTCCATCACGTCACGTCCACAGAGCATCTGTCCATATCATGTCCACAGAACATGTGTCCATCACCTCATGTCCACAGAACATGTGTCCATCACTTCATGTCCATAGACCATCTGTCCATATGTCCACAGCGCATGTGTCCATCACCTCATGTCCACAGACCATCTGTCCATCACCTCATGTCCACAGACCATCTGTCCATCACTTCATGTCCACAGAGCATCTGTCCATATCATGTCCACAGAACATGTGGCCTTCACAGAACTGTCCCCCTGAGATGATGTTTGGTCTTCAGAATTCCTCCATGTTCCCTCCTTGTGAGATGGTTCTCCCAGGTCCTCTTGGGTCTTCAGGGGTCAAAGTTCATGTCCCGATGCCCCTGACTCACTTGTCCGACTGAAAGAATCTTTGTTTTTTAAAGGATCATAGATTTTTTTTGATCAAATAACTGAACCACGACCCGGTGCTGTTTGGACAGAACCTTTTAGAACTGGGAAGGAACTCCTCAGCTGATAGCCAGAGCCCTGATTCTATAGGTTCTGTAGAACTTTGCACCCGCTCAGCTAAATCTAAAAATTATAAATACTGTATTTCCAGAAGTTGATTTTTTTTTAATCTTTAATAAACTTTAAAACAATAAATATTAAAACGTTTATA
>JARVGS010000002.1:8239785-8252600 GCA_031762315.1 Hypsolebias antenori
TTTCTTTTGTTATTTGTACACAATTTTCCCTATGGTCACCTTTTCTTGAACGTAGCATGACAATGCTACATTCATGTTCTGAGTTTGGTGTTTGTTTTTTATGTTGTTGCTGTCTTCCGTCGTACTAAAGGGCATCCCATAATGTGAGGATAAGACCCCAGCTGACACCCTTTCCTCCTGCTGAAGTTGTTTCTGACTCCAACAGCACACTGTGAAGTGCTGAGGCACCTGAAGAGTCAGCTAATTGACTCAAATGGGCCGTCGTCTAATAAGACTTTCTTTTTTTTTTGTTTTACTTGCTGAATGGAACTTGTGGGAAAAGATTTATTGAACACAAATTAATCAGATAACCACATTAGAAAACATATGAACAGATTTGAAAAACTAGCAACGTTTTTATGACTGCAACGCCTAAAATTGTTTTTATAAACAGCACTCAAAGGATGGTGGGATGGAAAAGCTTCTTTAAGATCTTCAAGGTTTTTTTAAGTGGGACTCTGTAGGAAAATTATGAACAAATCTGTTTGAACAGATGATTTGAAGAAGTAGTTTCATTTTGATTGACAGACTAAATTAGCAAATGGCTTGTTTAAGTGCAGCCAAGACCAAATATGACAGCTGCCATCAATATGACAGCTGCCATCTTAAAACAACTCATCTCCCAAATTTCTAAGTGTTTTATGTAAACACTGCATCATAAACCTTTACCCTGCCATGAGTTTTGTATTGTATTGTTCTTCCAGCAGAAACATGATATCCCAGCTGGAAGTACCCAAGCTGCACCAGAAGTGCTACAACTACCTGCTGCTGCCACTCTTTGCACACAAACACTCGTACAACTCTACTTATCTACTGTGCAGTATGAAATGGACAATAATGTAAAAGTTTATGCAGCAGTGTTTGCATGAACATGAAAGTTGTTTTTGAATGAAAGTGCTCCATTTTGCTCTTAGGCTCGCTCAGACAGCCAGCTCATCAATCCAGTCAAAGCTTTGTCTCCAAGGTTGTACAAAAAGTTATTAGCTACGGTTAAAATGCCAGTTGTTCATAAGTTTTCCACAGAGCCTAACTTGAAATAATCAACTGTCTTTAAAAAAAAAAAAAAAAATCTGTATTTTACAACTTGACAGTGTAGCTTTTTCTCTTAATCTCCACCACCGTCTTACTGAGTGAAAAACGGGCACATCAGAAACAGTGGAAGCCAGAAATCTTAAAAAGATCCGGGTTTCAAGACAAAACAAAACTGGGTTCTCCTTCAACACTACAAATTTATAATTGTACTCATGAAATTAAATGTAAATGAAAGCTGGCAATGAGAACCAGCAAGTTTTATTAATGCTGCAGGAGGGGAAAGCATTTCAGCATTTCTGACTGAAGACGTGTCCATTTTACCTCTGCTCGTTGGCAGCCTTCAGCCAAGGCACTTTCATTTGGCAACGTTCGTGCACTTTTCCCTATAGTTCTTTTACGTGCTTCTGTTAGTCATTTTGAAAAGTAGGCAGCGCGTCAAATCATTATACGTATGTTGAGTTGTAGGAATAGCACTCACTGCCTCACTGTGACCTCACTCTTACTTTGTCTCCAGTGTTAGATTTATGTGAACCTTCTGCTGTATTTATTTTCTGTTGATAATTGATCCTCGGCCACTGTAGGTAGATTTTGTAGCGTGTGAAACATGATATTTAAATCATTTGAATTTTAGCGTGACAGGTGGGAAGACAAAAAAATAACCTGTCCATTCTGAACATACCTACACTTGTATAAAAAAGAACTATAAATATAACTACAAATATTTGCTTTTTTAATCACAAGCAATGTATATATAATAGATTTCGTATAAATTTTTGAAAATTAAAAGTATATAGATCTATATATGAATGTTTGGCATATATGCATAGTTAACCACCTGTGAAAAAGGTGAGCAGATTTTATTCTTTCTATGAACTCTTGAACTTTTGAACTCTGAACTATGAACTAGGGGATGATTTGCACAAAACAAGGTGACAAGGTGCTAACATAAAAGCCGCCCATCGTCCATGCGTGCAGCTGGATTCCCTACATCTCTCTCTGTGTGGTTGTTCCTCTTCACTGTGTGTGTGCGTGTGTGTGTGTGTGTGTGTGTGTGTGTGTGTGTGTGTGTGTGAGAGAGATGATAAGAATTCATGTGAGAGTGAACGAGTGAATGAGTAATCTTCGGGGTTTACATTTTTGGTGTTGGTCCACTATAGCCTTACTTGTCCCATCAGATTGCCGGCAGTGGCTGTGTCACACAACTACACACACATACACACAGAAACAAACAGAAAACCACAAACACACACATTAATCTTTAAGATTGAACCTCATCATTGTCTAATGGTATGTCTTGAGGGGAAACGAGTGGACCGTTCTGATTCAGAGGGAGAAGCAGACAGAGAGAAGCAGAGTTTTCATAACACCACATTTTGTATTGCAAGTCACAACAAAAAGGACTCACCTTGGAACTGTGTCACTGTTCTGTACAGCCATCACTGAATGGCATCTGCGCTCTTTACCCACAATGCTGTCTGGCAGCACTCCTTTTTCCTTTTTCAGACCTTCAGTTTCTGAGTTTTGAATATGCTATATAAGATGATCCAGTGAGGAACAAACACAAAGAAAAAAAATGTGCCAAAAAGTAACTTTTACCTGTATATTTGTCTTTGCTTTAGGACTATCTTAGTTACAGCACTCTTAGGCTGTTAGATTATATGACAATATGGTGCCATCTCCTGGAAATCTTGAGAACAACAAACATTTATTAGATCTTTCTGTATCTTCCTGCAGGTGGAAATACAGTCATTCTTATTATTTTGTAAAGAAACAGGCTATATGTATGTCTTCTTATATATTTCTGTATATAAACATACATATAGCCTTATGTATTTATTTGCTTTAACCTTTGTCTTAAATTTATAAAACAATTGCTTGTTTTGAATATGGAGGGTTGTTATTTCCAGATAAGCATGAAGAAGAGCGAAGCGGTGAACGTGTATGGTCTGAACTCAGACGTTGGTTGGCCTGGTTTTAAAAAAATCAATGCTGTGGTGAAAAGTGTTTGGATTCTTGTGCAAGTTTACTACGAAAGAAATTTCAAAACAAGCAGTGTGTGACATACAAATCATAAGATCAGATAAGTTCTTCAAGGGTTATCTTTTCGTATTTCTTAATCAACAAAGCACAATTTACACAGTGTAGAAGAAGCAGTGTGACTTTTTAAAAAACCCACTGGTGCTGGTTGGGCTATAGCAGAACCAGTGATCTTATCATCAAAGGGGTTTTTTTTTTCTTTCATTGTTGGTTTTTTCCTTGTTTGCACTGTGAAGTTTAGGACGGTGGATGTATCACTGCAACGCCTCGCTCTCGTCTCACACTAGAACGTCCTCTTCTCAGCAACATCTCTCCTTCTAGACCCATTACATAAAAACTTAAACCAAGATACAAGATAACTACCTGGTTTTCTTCAGAGTAAGGGCGATAGTAAAAACTGAGGCCAGACCTGGGTTGTTGCACTTGATACTCCACCACAGAGATATATGTTTGTTATATTATGTAATAAATTTATAATTAAAGCAACAATTGTCTTTTTTTTTTTTTTTTGTCTTTGAAAATGCTTTGGTTTGATTTACTGCATGCCGATAACTCGAAAAATCCACAGATATGCAGTTTCTTTATCAGTAAAATAATTTTAATTCAAGTCAATTCAAAAACATGTTTTTAATCCCAGAGGGAAATTAAATGTTGTAACTCATCATCCTGGTTTCTTTAAAGAGTTGTTCTAGATGCTGATGGCTGTGGGCAGGAAGGATCTCCTGTAGTGGTCTGTCTTGCAGCAGATCTGAAGAAGCCTCTGACTGAAGACACTGTTGTTGTATGACAGTCTGATGAAGAGGATGCTGAGGGTTGTCTATAATGTTCTTCATTTTATGAAGAATTCTTATTTGAACAATCATCTCCAAAGGTTCTATAGAGGAGTCTCCAGAACTGGGCCAGCCTTCTTCATGAGCTTGTTGATCTTTTTAAAGTCACCTGCTCTGGTGCTGCTGCCCCAGCAGATGATGGCAGAAGAGACAGCGCTCTCTACAACAGACTTATAGAAGATATGCAGCGTCTTGCTGCAAACACTGAAGGACTTCATCTTCCTCAAGAAGTACAGTCTGCTCTGTCCCTTCTTAGATGCTTCACTGTTTCAGCTCCAGTCCAGTCTGTGGTGAACCCCAAGGTATCTCCACCACCTCCACTTCTTCTCCCAAGGTGGAAATAGAGTTGGATCTGTCCCCGTTTCTCCTGAAATCTACAATCATCTCCTTCGTTTTGTTCACCTTCAAGATGAGATGATTGTGCCACAAAGTGGTCCACCAGCTCCCTGCTCTCAGCTTCTTGTCCATCTCTGATACACCTGACCACAGAGTCATCTGAAGCTTTCTGCAGATGACAGGAGTCTGTTTCGTCCTGAAGATCTCAGGTGTACAGAGTGAAAGGGATGGTTTCCTCGGACAGGCCAACAGAAGACTCTCTAGGACCTTCATGATGTCAGGGCAACAGGTCAGTGAGGACTGATGGGTGAGTTTTCTTTGGTACCGAAACATCAGAGCTTGACACTTGGAGTGCATGTGGTCTGCTGCCTTCATGTCATTCTCCTATATGAACAGGAGATGTTGCCCTCAGAGTGTGTGATGGGGATGACTCTCAGCTACTACCACACCAAGTTTAAGCTCATGATCAGTAAAATTAGTCATTTTGTGTTTTCTACGGTCACTTGTCTGTGGTGGCCATCTTGGATTGGATTGAAATTGTAGATTTTTATTTACTGGTTGCATTCTGTAAGAAGTTCATGAGATATTTTGCTAACAGAGAGGCACACACAAACAGAAAACATTAAAACATATATCTTCTGCCTCTGCTCGGCAGCGGACGATAACAGGGGGACTAGACGTCGTATTGATGGGTTAAAATCTGAGACAGATCCAGTGAAGGGAACAAACTTTTTAAGTATTTATTTTTATAAAAACGTAAAAAATTAAAAATATATGTATGAACGTTTTGAAGTTGAGTCATCCTCTTGAGGTAAAAAAAAAAAAAAACTTTTCAGATAAAATGACTGAACGTAACTTCTGTTTAATCATCACCCGCCGCCATGGAAGGAATTCTGGTGCAATAATTTCTGTTAGCAAAATATCTGACTGTATTTTAATAAACCTACTGGATGAAGACCAGTGATTCAAGATGGCCGCCAGTGTCGCCGCCACAGCTAATCTTGGCCAACACACGAAAAGGACGGAAACAGATCGCGCGACTTCACGTGACATTTCACGTGCACGAGCACAATAAGGTCTTGGAAGGCGGCGGGCGATATGCACTCCTTCAAGGAGCACCAGGCCCTGAGTTATCTGAGAGGAAATCCCCGGATGTTGGAGGTTACAACACCTGTCCTACCTTCAGGTACTCGTCTGTTGACACCACGTCCACACTTCCGGTCTTCGCTCCCTTTAACGGAACGCAGACGTGGACCGCCGAGTCCGTCTGGGTCCAGGTGAAGTCCGTGACGTGCAGCGGCATGCTGGACTCACCTGTGCGCGCGCGTGGACCGGTCGGGATGCTGAAAAACTTTCTGTGGAGAAAAACACTGAAGGTCCCGAACAACAACTGTTCGACTTCCAAGTGGCGTCCGGTTGCCATGGCGACGAGAGGGTTGTGCTGCATTTGGGGTTTGTCGGAAACTTTGGAATTTTCTGACCAGCGTGTTGAGGCTGTTAAAAAGATCAGCTACCGTTTTCATTAGTTTGTCTGTTTAATTTTACCGTGATAATTTTGTATTTGTTTCAGGGAACAGAACTTTAAATAAATAAAACTGTGTTGTAATGTACTGTTTTTATTTTTATCTGTTTAAGGTGATACATAAATAAATCTTATAAACTTCCATAGTGACGTTAACAGTTTAGTTTGGAACATTATATAAAATATGCTCTCGGCTACTACCATATTTTATCTCAGTATGTCTAAAAATGCCAGAAACTGAAAGACCTAGAGCGCAAAGAGTTGAAATTTGCAAAGAAAAGTAGGAAAATGTCAAAATCAGCCCAAAAAAAAAAAAAAAAAAAAAAAAAAAAAAAAAAAAAAGCTAAAAAGAGAATAAACAGCCTACTTTAGGAGAATAAAAGCAAAAAGGAACATACCAAAAGAGACATTTTCAGAAGAAGCCAAAAAGCAAAAGATTAAAAGAGCTGATGCTATAACAGAAAAGTACAGTAAAAATGAACAGAAACGTATTGCTGTCAAGTAGAAACAGGCTGAAAAAAAAAAAACCATAAACTAAAAAGAACACATAAGCTGAAGTTACCTGAAAAGTAGACGAAAAAGCTGAAATTAGCAGAAAAATAGCTGAAAAGGCCAAACTAGGCTATATTTAGCAGAAAGGGGCTATGGAGCTTCAATTGGATTAATCTGTATAGATAAAAGTTGAATGAAAGTATCTAAAATGTTATGTTTTAGTGTAGAGAATTGCAAGAGAGGAAAAATAGCAGTCAAATAGCTAAAATTAGTCAAATAGTAAAAAAAAAAAAAAAAAAGTAGCAAAACTCCACAAAAAGCAAAAATAAATAAATAAAATGAAAATAGCCTAAAGGCCAAAATTACCAGAAAGAGCAGAATAAAGCTGAAAAAAAGCCAAAGCGGAAGAAAAAACAAAATAAAATGAGCCATAAAATGTTATAAACATCTAAATGATGGCGCGCTTCATTAATATTCAATGAGGAAAACGGGCCAAAGAAACAGTTTTTAAAGTGAAACTTGATGAACCACCAAAAGTCACAGCAGGAATGTTCTGAATGAGACGAATGTTTCGAGACATGAATTGTTGAAGTAGCACTGAGGAACGAGTTACGAGCTGAAAACTGTATAAAAACGGATCTGAAATATGAGGATTCAGAAACATTTTAATTTATATAAACTGAATCATTAAAAATGAACATAAAACCATTTCATTGGCAAATTTTTAGTTTAACTGTAATGTGAATAAAAGCCCTCCCCCATGTGTATGTGTGTGTGTGAGGGGGATTTATATTCATGTGTTTGTTTGTTTGTTTGTTTATTTATTTGTATAGAAAGACCTGTAATAGTCCAAAAACAAAGCAACAAAACAAAAACACGATCTGGCATTAGAACAGCTGAATATTTGTGACATCACACATGATTTTAGGCAACATGCATGAACCCAGTTCAACCACCAACATTTAGGCAACATTTAGACAGACTAAATGGTTTTAGGACTTGTAATCCCCACAATACCATATATAGAAATACTTCTTATTAAACGTTTAATAGTTCTGGCCCTTAAAGTATTTATTTACCTAATAGTAATTCTTTGTGAGGATTTGTGTTTCCTCGTGTCTCCCTCGTGTGGTTGGTCCTTGCTCCTGCGCTCCAATCTGTTTCTGATTTTCTCTTCCCCAGGTATTTGTCATTGTCAAGTCCAGTCAAATTTATTCATAAATCACATTTCAGTTGTCTGTCGTTAACATCCCTATATGAATCTGAGACTAACCTGTATAAATAAAGGTTGAATTGAATGTCTGCATCTCTGTCTTCTTCTTTGTCTGAGCATTGTCTTATTTCTGACTCTCCCATAATGTAAGTTGTTGCTGCCACTTTAGCCCTTTTTGTTTATTCTAATAAATAACCTTCACTTTAATCCCGCGTTCTCAGAGTCCTGCCTGCACATGGGTTCTACCAAACAGCATAAGCGCACCAATTTTCTTTCTGTTCATAAATAAACACTTAAGTAAATGGTTAATCTTAATTTTTGAACAGTAAAACAAATTATGAAACAGTATTGCTAAAGTTTCCTTAGCAACCCTTAAAGTGAATCAAGCAGTTAGACATAATGAATGTTGTGATGTTAAATAAAAAAGAAACGTTTAAATCTTCTTGATGCACGCTCAGTTCTAGATAAATGCCAAGATGGCAGCATGCCTGTTGTTTGCTCTGAGTCTCTTCTTTTGTCTTCTTAATTTTGTTTTTAAATTCAGTTTTAATTTATTTTTAAATCTAATTTCAATGTTATTTCATGCTCTATGCAAATGTTTAATGATGAGACTAAAAGATAAACTAATAATTGAAGATTGGCCTTTCTTCATCCTGGAGCACCATTTTAAAGTCTGTGGTGTTTGCTGAAGCTGAAGCTGTGGGACTATCCTGGTGCCCAAGCCTCGATCACATCACTTTCCCCACTTCAGAGCCTGAGGCCTATTCCATCCGTCCTGCTCCTGTTACTCCCTCTAGTAACTCCCGAAGGTGACCTCTTGATAAGTGATGGCTTTATTTAGTTGAACAATGACATCTTTATTCTCACTGTCAGACACTTTCACCACCGTGAGAACTACACAAAGAATAAACCTTAAAATTACTCTTCCGGAGTAGGTACATTTTACACATAACATATACCGTATTTTTCAGGCGCACCGGATTATAAGGCTCACTGTTTGAGAAAATTAAAGGATTTTAAGTGTGCCTTATACATAGTCCAAAAAATACGGTATTCAGATAAGCAGCACATTAGCATGAACTACACTTAGCACCGATGACGCACCTCATTGCCCGTGTTACTAGCTGGAGAATCCTTGCTTCAACATTCGTAGTGACACACCTTCATGAAGATGTGAGAAACAGTGTGAACATCACACACAAAAATACAACCAATCTTTATCCTTCTCATCAGTGCTCAACATGATGAACAAACAAGGAAACTTACTCTGCGCAAGCTCTACTAATCGTCATTACCAGCACCAATAATGTTTTGCCACTGGACGTCACATTCGTTTTGCAACTAACGTTTCTTGAAATCAACTCTTTGTTATTTTAAACAATTTGTGAATGAATGAATGACACAAACATGAACAGAACATCTCTGTCTGTTGCACCTGCACTGTTTACCTCGCTCTGCAGCCTGGGGCCTGCTCTGTCTACCCTGCCCCACAACATGAGTCTCGGCTCATCTGTCCTGTTCTGTGGCCCACCGTCTCCACCCAGTGCATTGTTTTGTCGCTCTGCTACTCCCTGGGATCTGTTTCACCTGCCCCTGTGTGATCAAGCTACCCTTCACCAGCCTTTAAGCAGCTAGATCTCACAAGCCTGTGTCTGCAAGCTGCATTCTGCTGTTTTCATCATAGGTCATCTAGGCTACATTGAGGCCTTCTGCGAGGATCTTCAACACCATACTTGAAACCTGTGCTATTGACAGAACACTCTCTCTCAGCCAACCATACATCTATCTACAAATTGAGCAACAACAATGGCTTTTCCTACCTCTTTGTTTCTTCTCTTGACAGTGTGGAGCTTGGAAACAAGCATTAATCCCTGGGTGAGTACATTGAACTATGTATTTTACCTGTGGGATGACGCTCATAGTGGTACTTGTGCTGGCCTTTTACTACATTACGCACAATCACCAATTCATATCACTCAGGACACAAACTTGTCATTGCATGTGTCTAGAGCAGGGGTCTGCAACCTGCGGCTCTGGAGCCACATGCGGCTCTTTCAAGCTTTGACCAAAACTGACATCAAACTGAATTTTATTGGTTGTTATAACAACTAAAAGAGCTAGTTTTAGCAGTTTTCCTGCAATTTATTTTCCAAATATATGAATACTGTACTAGAAACATTACAAAGAGTAAAACGTACCCACTTTCACTTTATGCTTTATTTCATCAAAATAGGATATGTCATTTTTCTACAATAAAAAAAAAAAAAAAATCACATAAGAATGCATAGTTTATTGTTTTAGTTTTAGAAACTGAGCAAAAACTATATATTTTTTCTTCTTTACAAGAATTGTATCTTTTAGTTTGTCTTAGACTGTAACAATATCAATAAATGTTAAAAGTCATTAGATATTTTTAGTTTTATAAAATCGCCCCTACTGCCCTGAAAAGTGCCCTCCAACAAACAAAGTTGTCTGTGGGCCACTAGTTGAGAGTCCCAATTGTAGCTGGTATTGTGGCTCTGGACACGTTTAATTTAGTGAACAAAGGGGCAGAAATTGCTCTTTTGATCGTAAAGGTTGCAGACCCCTGGTCTAGAGAGTCATGTAGTTTTCAAAGCCTTTTAGTGCCTCATAATCTTCTGCTTCTTGGGAAATCCAGCATCACTTTACTGAAAGATACGTCAAATTCTATGTGCTTTGTCGTGACAAGGCAGAGGCTGTTGATTCTTTTATTATTACTTTTGTCATCTCAGGTACTTTTTTATCTTCTCAGGTCCCTCTTGTAAATGAGTCCTCGAGGCTCAGTGAGCCTAACCTGTATAAATAAAGGCCGAGTGAGTCCGGGAATGTGCAGCCTAATATGACTGTAGCTCGCTTACACGGTTTGAATCTGGGTTTATTCAACACATGCAGATATTGCTGTAATCTCTGAAACTTGGTTGACTAAGTCTATAACTGATGCATACATTGCTGGATATAATGTTTATTGCACTAATAGGCTTAGATAAAGGTGGCGGTGTTGTTATTTATGTTAAATCAAGATTTGATGCCTCCACAGTACTGTCTCAATCCATCTCCAAATAATTGGAATTCTTATCTTTAAAGGTGGAAATTTCAAAAGTTTTTTTGCATAAGTGCTGTGTGAGGCTACAGGTCCCCATCTGCCTCTAACGAGGCTTTATTTTCTTTAAAATAACTGATGTCCAAATTAAATTTTAATGAATTAGCTTTAGCTGGAGATTTGAATTGGGACTGGCTCAGTTGAGTTTCTGAAGGGTTTAAAACTTACTGCGACTCGGTCAATCTTACGCCGCTGGTCAATTCACCAAACTCGACCAAATCTCAAAGGGCCAGAAAAGTCCACTTTGATTGATTTGGTATTGACTAATGTTCCTCATAAATTCTCAGCTTTGAGAGTCTTCAATAATGACATAATAAGTGATCACTGTGTTGTTGCGGCCGTTAGAAATACTGAGATACCTATAACTAAACCTCGTATGATTAGAAAGAGAAATTTTAAATGTTTTAGCAAACAAGCCAATGATTTGTCGGTTACTGATTGGAAGAAAATAAGACTGATCCCTGATGTAGAGATGGTTTGGTTATTCTTCAGAGATAGTTTTATGGACGTTGTAAATAAACGCGCCCCTCAAAAACCTACAGGGTAAAGGGAGAGATAATCCCTGGTTCTCATCAGATTCATCAGATTTTATTAGTGAGTGTAATCTGGCGTGAGCTGAGATGAGGAAGTCAGACTTCCCCATCGACTGGACTGTTTTTAGACTATTAAGAAATAAATGCTCCTCTGCTATTGAGAAAGCTAAATCTGATTATTATTTGATTGTTACTGCCGAGAATTTAAATAATTCTCAAAAATTCTGGAAAGCAATTAAAAGTCTCTCTGTGAATAATAGCGCTAAGGATTTGCATGTCTGTGTTTTAAAAGACTGTTCTTGTTCCCATCATGGAAATATCTGTTTGAGAAATGTGCAGCCTAACAGCAGAACTAAAACCTTCACATTTAATGTGTTCAAGCATTGAAAGTTTCACTTGGTGTGAAATCCCTGTTCAGATTGTTGAATGGTAAAAGAAACAACTGAATAATCATTTCCACCACTTTATCCACTTTGAGTCCATTCTCATTGATCTTCCTATCTTTACTGACTGCTTGGAGAGAATAGAGCAGGGTGTGTGTGGTGTGTGTGTGTGTGTTATCTGGGTTTATATGATGTTTCATATCATTACACTGCAGGGAAACTCAAGCTGTCATAGTTTCCTGGCAGTAAAGTCACTGATAAAAAAGCATCATATCACAGACTTGTTACAAACTGCTAGGCTCTTTTGACAACATTGTTGGTTCCTCCTCCATGAATAGCCATCTTACCATGGTGAAGGAGTTTGTGCACCTGAATGATCCTAGAAGCTATGCTGCCAGCGGAGATTGCCCCTGGTAGTGCCTCCCAAGGCAGGTTGGTCCTAGTTGACAGACCAGACAATGAGTGATTCGGAGCACTTGTATGGGCAGAACAAAAATGGAAAAGTTCAGTTTATTTACTTATATAGCGCCAAATCACAACAAAGTTGTCTCAGGGCACTTTACAGGCACATTCACATACTGTACATTGAAAAGCCAATTACCGGTAGTAAAGTTCTCTATCTAAGGAAGCCAGCAGAGTTTGATGTCCCTTGCCCGGACATATGACAGCAGTGGTGGAGAAAGGTACCGGTACGTGTTTTTAAAAAATACTTAAAGTATTAAAGTAAAAGTATTTGCTGAATGTATTACCTAATGCAATGGTCTACAGTATCATTAAGTGTGTCTATAGTATGTATATTTTCTGTATTTTTAAACTTCCTGACACCATTTTCAAAACGTAGACCCGAGTGTCGAGCCATCTCTTGTCTCCTGACATCCCATGAACTGACACATTTTAATATTGCAGCAAAAAATTCTTGTTCAAGTTCAGAGGAAGTTGATTTTCAAATATTTTTGAGTCCAGTCTGTCTCTTTTGGGAGAGAAAATCTGTCCAGCTGTCCTGAACAGTCTTTCAATAGTATTTCAATAGTCTTTCAATAGTCTTTCAATAAGGCCATGGGTGTTGTGCATCTTCTGGCTGACTCTCAGCAGTGGAATCCGTTTTGTGTGTGTTAGTGGTGCTGTGGGTGCTCCCAGCTCAATTACATATATACTGGAATATACGTCACTGGTCCAGCTCTTCTTGAAGGCAGATCTAACGTTACCTGTCCACTTTGCAGTGATTCAATGGACCAACTCTCTTGACATCAGTTACTTTCAAACTAACGACAAATCAA
>JARVGS010000002.1:8262486-8273228 GCA_031762315.1 Hypsolebias antenori
GAAGGGGAATTTAATACATTGGTGTCGCATACAAAACAGTCCGGCGCCGGGCAGTTTATTGTGCGACACCGCGTTTGTGTACGCAGTCGTAAACATTTAGCTTTGCGCTTACATGCCCTGTGGGGGTATGCTTGTACCTCTGCGTACGTACGGCGTACGGTCGGCAGAGGTATACTGGGGGCTTAATAAAGCAGCAGTTTATCGCTAAAGATACGGTCCTTAGCGGCTAAAGCGTTAGCCTTATTGTTAGCCGCTATGGACCTTATCTTTAGCGATATGATAAACTGCTGCATTATTAATGTTGCGCTTCCTCTATCTATTCCTCTAAAAAGGCACGTAGCACGGCTAAATGAGCTCTGAACTGTGTTTTAGTTCAAAGAGTCAGATCTGACGGAACTTCAAGGTTCCAAGTGGAGGCTCACTACATCAGCTTCACACAGGACGACTAACATGAAGGCTGCGCAGCTGAATGGACTGTACTTATAACGCACCTTTCTATCTTCTCAAGATACTCAAAGCTCTTTACTACACAATCTGTGCCTCATTTACCCATTCAAACAGCACTCTACTAGATCTATACAAAGAAGTTTTATCACATTCATACACTGATGGGACATACACCAGAGGTAATGAGGGGTTAAGTGTCTTGCTCAGGAACACTTCAGCATGTGACTGGTGGTGGAATCGAACCTCCAACTCTCCCACTGGAGGACAACTGCTCTACCCTCTCAACCACAGCTGCTCCCAGCTGAAGAGTATTATTATTTATTATATGTAAATATATGTTTAAAATATAAACTATTTAATAGCCTATATGTAAATAGTTTATTTTTTTGGCGTTTATTTTGTACAGCTACAGCTGTTAATAAATATGCATGTGTGACAATTGGGACAAAACTTTGACTCAAATATATTTTTGTTATTAATTTATGGAAAGAAAAAAATAGCGAGATATATATTGTATATCGCAATTTTGGTCAAAAAAAAATTGAGATATTAATTTTGGTCCATATTGCCCAGCCCTAGTCCAGTCTAGACGTGACAAATGCATATACAGTACAAATTTATAATTTAAGAAGCTTCGAGGCATCCAGAAGGCATTAAGTTCCTATTGGCTCTGTTAGATATTTATGTATACAATGAAATTGGAAAAAATACTATCCCCCATAGCCCAAAGCAACCTCTGTGTGTCATTAACATTCAAGAGTGACAGGAAACCTTTGAAGAACTGCTTGATCTATCCTTCCGTGGTTCTTTCAGTTCTCCTTTGACCTCAGTCTTCACAGCTGCTTGTCTCTTTCCTATTTGTTTCACACATCCGTCTACTTGCACCTTTTTTCTAAGGCCTCAGTCTTGTGTAAATACAATATTTTTGCACTGTAAATGGAAACGAGGTACATTTTACTGTCTGCTAACATCTAAAATCTACAAAAGTTAAGTCAGGTCCTCTGGGCGTTCAAAAAACAAAACAAAAAATCAAGCTATTTTCATGTGCACACAGCAGACAATGCCTGAAATACCCTCATGCATCCTTTTTGTGGATCCTACTAGTGGTAAAATCTAAAACACTTGACAAAAATAATGAACTACCAATAAAATATATATACCTGGTATAAATGAGCTTTAGATGTTAAGTTTAAAATACTAAATTATTAAAGCAGAAAAGTTTAAAATTTAATTATAGGTAATGGGTAAATTTGAAACATTTCAAGTCAGTATTTTTAAGATGGGGTCTAAACTCAGGACTGTCCAATCCTGGACCTTGAGGGCTGCTCATTTAGCATGTTTTACTTGTTTCCCTGCTCCAACACACCTAATTCTACTTGAATTACTTTTTATATTCTACAGAAACCTGGTAATCATCCATTCAAATCACAGGTGTGTTTGAGCAGAAACACATTTTAAACATGCAGGATAGTGGCTTTTGAGGACCAGAAATGGACATCCCTGTCCTAAACTCCTGAATTAATTTGACCTAAAAATACTTTTATCCCATGTCTCTATTATAAACAAAAAATTATCCAACTTTTTGCGTTGCCGTCTTTATTTGTGAACCTTGCAAATTCTCAGTTTTTAAAAATCAGTGTGTTGTCCAAGAAATTATTTTTAACCTAGTCTTTTTCTACCTTCTCAAGAAGAGTGATTTCGCCACCTATTGAACTGTCTGGCACTGCCTATGATGATCCTCCCACTGCCCTGGAGCCAATCGATACGCTGGCATGTGATTGTCACATGATCGATTTCAGTCGCTCTACTGGGAAAGACACAACCTCTCAGAGACTCTATTTTAATTTGTCAAAAGTACAGTCTTCAAGCTACATATCCGTTTTTACATTGTGTTGGTAGGCCAAGTAAAACCAGAGTTATGAGAAATAATCCTCGTCACATAATTTTCTGAAAGTCATTGTCATATCTGGAGCGCGTTAGAGCGAGAAGCTGCACTAAAGACAGGTAGTCTCGGGGACAAAACACTATCACCCTCCGCTTTCACCTCCCATCCCCGCTGAACAGATTAACAACCTGCCCCTTCCTTTCTGACTGAAGCTCGAAGCTATTTGTCAAGCGCCAAAAAATCTACAGGAAGAAGAAAAAAGACGTGAAAGTTGAATGGAATTTGGCACGATTAAGATGGCAAGAGTGAGTCATGAGGTTTGAGAGATTTGTGATGTTTAGCGTGTTTAGGTTTTATAGATGGGGTGTAGTTTAGTGTGTTCAGTGTTTAGTCCGTTTTAGTGTGTTTGTGTGAAAACAACGAGATGATTTTTGAATGTGAGGAGGAGCTGTGGACTCAGAGGAGGACAGAACCACAGATTCTGAACCTTAGAGAGGATCATGAAGGAGAAAAACAGTGAGTCAGACAGTGAGGACTTTGTTGATGAAGAAGGTGATCATGATTTGTTTGAGAAGAGAGTAAGAGCGAACTGAGTCCTCACTAGGAAATTGCATTCATTGCAGTTGTGAAATTGAGTACCGGTAATTGCTTGACAGAGCAGTATAATGTTGGTGAGACTCTTCAATTTGCAAATGTTAATGTGATAATTCTAACCACTTCTTTATTTCGTTGCGAGATGCATGTGACAGAACCATAAACTTGGCAATGTACACACAGAAAAGCTGTGTTAGGTGTGTTTCCCAACACAACTCAATTTTGCGTGTTGAAAAGTCTGCCAGAGAGGTTTGAGGATGGGAAGAGGAAGTTCTTTAACTGATCTTCATTATTGTGAACTACCATAGATCACGTTAGGCTGTGCAAGAGAGAGGCACAACCAAGGCTAACTTTTGGAAAGTTGCGTTTCACCTCTTTCAATAATGAATGGCTGTCACTTACAGTACCACTTAAGCAATGTCATATCAGTGTAAGTCCAAGTAAGTTTCAACACAAATAGAATATAGAAAAAAAAAAAGATCTCTTAATGTTAATAACTGTTTTTTACATTTGTTTTCTTTTTGATGAACTATGAAGACTGTAAGTAGATAGTTATAACATGACTGTCTTTTTTAAAAACTTTAAGATGTTTGATTTGTGTATATATTTTTGTTAAATTTACTTTATGTACAGTTTTTTTGTTATTTCCCCCTACATTGATCTTGTGTTGTGACAACTCATCCTACTCAAATTGTGTGCATGTATGTAGCTTTTTAGTTCATTGTAGTGTTAAGTGTTTGAATTGATGCAACTAGAACTTTTTTTCTTAAGATTTAGAACTATAAGAGCTCTCTTTCTGCATTAGATATTGCTTCAAACCTGTGCACAAGCATCTGTAGTTCATATTCTATGCCTTGAGCTGGTTGATAGGGGTGAGGTTGTCCATAGAAGGATGATTAGATTGTTAGGCAGCCGTTCTGTAAAGTGACCTTCCCTGTTTAGAACTGGGTTTGATATATAACATTTGGTCAAGTTTTCTAAATAATAACCAAACTTGACATCACATTGTGAGCTGTTTAAATCCATTTTTAGACCCTTTGTCAAACTTGCTTACTGTTTCAAAACAGTCTCCTAAAAAGAACCATTAAAACTTGTTTTTTTTTTAATTAATCAAAATTAAAGATAAAAAAAATACTGAAGTGACTGTAGTCTTTCACAGTAAAATACTGACTTTAGTCTTTAAAAAATGTGTGCATAAAATTGAACATTAAATGTAAAAGTATATCAATGAGAGTCTAGCTCTTAAAAATGCATGCATGTTATCTGAATAAGTATTTATTTTTTCATAACAATGTGGCTTTTATTTTTCATCTTTAAACTGCTGAGGCAGTTTTTTTTTTTTTCACAGTATTTTATTAGCTAAGTTCATTGAATCTTTCTGTTAAGTGTACAGCATGCAACAAGATGTTAAGTGTACAGTTTCTGCAGTTTGTTCTGCTTACTTTCTTTTCTACTGTTCTATTTATTTTTTGCCAAGTCCATTTCTTGCCATTCCATATTGTAATATGCAGTAATAAATGGTGTATCCAACCATGCACAACCTTTTCCCTAAAAAAAAAAAACTGCATTAGATATGAAGCTAAAAATGCAAATGGCACATTGTGAAGTCTCCCTTGAGCAAACAAATGGGAATCCCCAAGAGGAATTTAGCTTGGATCTGTTTACGACCTTTCACCTTTTGACCAGAACTAATACTGAACTTATGCTAGGCCCTTTTACTCAGACAGATGGAGATATAACAAAGCCCAACCCTTCAAACTGCCTCTCTTTGTTATTAGAAACCTGCTGTGCACACTTTGTAATTAATACAAATGGATTTTGTTGCTCCTGAATACACGGCAGTTTACCTCATCATGATATTTTACATATTGTTGTCAATTTCTGTTTTGATAATAAAATGTAATAATTATTTTTATTAGATATAAACTACACAAATGCTATTCCTAATTGTATTTTAGTAGTAGTAGTAGTAGTGTAATCCCACGATCCATTATGGTCCACAGAGATGATTGGGCCTTTTCAGCTGTAGCTCCTAAACTGTGGAACCAGCTGCCTCCTCATATCAGACAGGCGTCAACACTTGGTGTTTTTACATCTCATCTTAAAGACAATTTTTACTCACTGGATTTTAACAGAGCAAGATAGTTGACTTTTTATTATTTACTTATTTATTCACTGCCTCTTCTTGGTTTTTATTGGTGTGTTTTTTACTTGTATGTTTTTATGGTCTCCTATTTTTGTATTATCTTCTCACTATTTGTATTATGTGCAGCATTTTGGCAAATGACAGTTGTTTTAAATGTGCTTTAGAAAACACTTTTTGCCCCGCTCCCCACAGGAAGGAGGTTAAGGAGCATTAAGTGTAGAACTACTAGACCAGGGGTCTGCAACCTTTACAATCAAAAGAGCCATCTTACGCCTTTTTTCACTAAATTAAAAGCGTTCAGAGCTGCAACATGCTACAACTGTGGTTATCAACTGGTGGCCCATGGGCCACTTTATGTTTGTTGGAAGGGGCTTTTGTGTCCACTAGGGGTGACTTTATAAAAATAAAATAACTAATCATTTATATTTTTACAATTTAAGACAATGAAAAAAAAATAAAACAGATTATTTTAAAGAGAGGGTTTGTTAATTAATATTACTAAACTATAAACTATACAAACCTAGGTATTTTTTTTAAATTGCAGAAAAATTAATTAAGTATAGAAATAAAGCATAACGTTAAAGTTTTACTCCCTGAACTTGTTCCAATATCCACATACTGTATTTGCAAACGAAACAACATAAAACTGCTGAAACTATAGTCATTTTTTGTTGCTTGTATAGCAACCAATTCAGTTTTGGTCAAAGCTTGAAAGAGCCACTGCAGAGGGACCAAAGAGCCGCATGTGGCTCTAGAGCCGCAGGTTGCAGACCCCTGCGTTAGATGAAACTTTCCAAACCCAAGTCGAGCTGACATTTTGTTTATAGAGGGAAGAGGCCATGACCTTTGACCTGCTGACTGAGGCCTGTAGAGCCACTGCACGGTCTGACCTTCAGGGTGAATCTGCTGTAAAAATTGTCTGAGACGTTTCCACGTGTGAAGAATCTTTCTGTAGAACGATGGGCTCTAAATGACCTTTGACCCTACCCACATTGACAGCAGCAGCTGCTCCTCGGGGTCATTGCTGATGTTGTTCCACCTTGGTGTTGTGTTAACTCACACCTGTCTGTTCCAGAGCAGCAGAACCTCCTGACGAGGCTCAGACCATCAGCAGTTCCTGATCCTAGACCTCTGAGGTCCAGTGGAAGCAGCAGGACTGGAACCAGATGTTAATCTTTGACTTAAGGTTTCCGTTTATAAAAATGACTCGGTGGAATCTGTTGGGTGTTTTTGTTGGAGGTCAGAGTAGTATCATCTTGTCCTGACTCATAAAACTGCAGATTTTAAAGAGATTTTACTTTTTTCTCATCACGTCTGCAGGTTCAGCAGAACTTTATAATTTAATCCTTATAATTTACAGTTTTGTTTTTCAGTGACCGACTCTCAGAGCTCGATTCAGATTAGCACGATGATGTTTGTGAAATAAAGGGTGAAGATTTTAAACGTCAGAACTTTAAAGGTTATTTTGAACAACATGTTGGGAGCAGGACGATTTCTGTAGGAATGTTTTGACTCAAATACTTCATCAGAACCTTGGTACGACTAAATAAACTGGGGTTTTCCTAAAAGAATCGATTTGAACTGGTTCACCTAAATGAAGAACGGTTTAACTGAACCGTTCAGATTCACCTTGAAAATCCTTTAAGGTTTAACAGACACTGATGCGGGTTTTTTTGTGTTTGTGTGTTTCAGATCAGAATTTTTGCACGCAGGTCAGCCATCGAAGCCGGTCAGGGACAGTACGCCCTCAACATAACTGGACCCATCCTGAAGTTCTTTGAGGAGTACTACAAGGTCCGCTACCCGTTGCCCAAATCCGGTCAGTTCTCCACACAGAAACCCATCCAGACAGACTGATTACAGACTGAAGACACCCGAGTCCCTCGTTACAGGACACACCTGAGTTTAACGTGTCGCTCCAGTTAGCTTCCACCTGTTCTTTATACGGTAAACATTGAAAACTGAAACGTTCTGAAGCTTTTAAACAGACTGAAAGGACTCGTTCATCTTTAATCCAAAGAATCAGAGGAGAGAAATTTAGAAAAACTTCATTTTTTTATGCTTCTGTTGGAGAAAAATATTGAGATATCTCTGGAAGCCCCTTCATGGCCTGTGTCAATTGAAAGTCCCTTCGTGACTTCTATACAACAAGATGTGGAATGAAATCAGCTCCGTACCCTCAGTGCACGTGGGGCTTTCGGCACCCACCAGCAGACCTGGCCTCACCAAAATCAACTGGAGGACTTTCAGTTCAAGAGATTATTCTCCTCCGTGCACATTTTCAGGACCAAGCCTGGTGTTGGGACTGGCCTCGAAGGACCAAAACGTTGAAGAAAACTATTCTCGCTTATCTTACACAGATTGCATACATGTAGATACATAATGCACGGAATGAGCGTTTGCTGCAGACTTCTATACCGCAGCAGAGTCCAGCGGGCGTTCCCTCATAGCCAGACGCACAGACATGATCCGTCTGCGAGTCGGCCTCCAGCTGGAGATGAGAGGATGTTTTGGGCAGGTTTTCATGGTGACAATGCCAGACGGCCTCCAGGTCGAGATAATAGATTGTTTCAGACTCAAAGCAGGAGGGAATTATGTTCTCAGCCATATTATAGAAACACAATAAAAATATTCATACCAAAATTCTCTACTATGTAACGACCATCACATGTTCTTTACCTCCTCAGGTGAGGGTTATGAGCAGAATAACGATCTGGTTTTATCACCAGCACATGGGCTTTTACCATCAGAACGTTTTAATCTTTACCTTTTACAACAGCTGGCTTCTGCCGTGTTAATGGCTTTCATCATCGTAAAACATTATCGCCCAGCTCTCCTGTCCGTTTATCTCAGGCTCATCTCATAATCAACGTCACCCTTTTATCAGTTTTTTATCTCCCAAGGAGATGCGATGAACAGATAAACTGGTTGTTTCACGTGTTCACCGTATACGGTAAAACATCTCTTCTGGTTGCAACATCTGTAGGTTTTCAGCTCCTCACCCTTCTTTGAAAACATGTGGTTTCCCTCCGAACATGGTGGTTACATTGTTGTCCCGCGGCCATGAAAGTTGAGCAGTCGCTGAATTACTTGTGTGTTTGTTAACAAAACATCTCCTGAAACCCTGGATGGATTTTATTGAAAGTGGAGGAATGACTACTGTTTAGAGTCAGCTTGATTCAAGATGGCCGCCACAGCTAATGGAACTGTGCAAACACAAAAATATTTATACCTCAGCCGGTTTGACAGCTAATGGGCTAAAGTCTGGAGTGGTAGTAGCTGAGAGTCATCCCCAACACGTAACCTGAGCTCCGACTGTTTCACTTAGAAAGATTTTGATGCTTTACCTCCGAAAATGTATTAATGATGCCTCCCATCTGTCTTTCTGTCCATATGTCTTTCTGTCCATCTGTCTTTATGTCCATCTGTCTTATGTCTGTCTGTCCATATGTCTTTCTGTCCATCTGTCTTTATGTCCATCTGTCTTATGTCTATCTGTCCATCTGTCTTTCTGTCCATCTGTCTTTCTGTCCATCTGTCTTTCAGTCAATCTGTTTTTCTGTCCATCTGTCTTCTGTCCACCTGTCCTTCTGCCCATCTGCGTTTCTGTCAGTCTGTCTTTCTGTCCATCTATCTTTATGTCCATCTGTCTTATGTCTATCTGCTCATCTGTCTTTCTGTCCATCTGTCTTGATATCCATCTGTCTTTCTGTCCACCTGTCCTTCTGCCCATCTGCTTTTCAGTCTTTCTGTCCATTTGTCTTTCTGTCAATCTGTCTTTCTGTCCATCTGTCTTTCAGTTCATCTACCTTTATGTCCATCTGTCTTTCTGGTCTTCTGTCCGTCTGTCCTGTGGACAGTGTTTTTGTCCGAGCTCTAAACTGAAAAGTTTTACACAAAAAGCTCAAACTGCACAGCTGGACCCCTCACGGGTCAAAAGTGATGCTAACTGATTTCAAGGACATGGGGTCAAACTTCAAGGTCACCCTTTATTCAAACCTTGTCCCACTTGACATCAGAGTAACACAGACATGTCAAACCTTTTTGTCCCCATCTGTCCGTCCATCAGACAGTAAGATGTTCATGTTGTAACTCCACAGGTGAGTCTCTTACCTGGTAGCTGCAGGTTCATGTTCTTTAATTTACCTCTTTGTCCATTTACACCATGAATGTCTTCATCGGTCAACATGAACTTCGACCCCACCACCGCCATGTAGAGACAACAGACTCGTTCATTGTTATGTACCGTTCTTGCTAATTTTAGCGTTGGTTCTGATTGTTTTAAGTTTAACCTCTCAGTTTTTACTTCTACCAACTCCAGCCGAGTCTCGTCACACTTTTTGTTTTTAAAGGACATGAAGGTTTTTGTCCAGTTATTATTTATTTATAAACTCTGCAGGCATTGAAACGGGGTTTTCTGTGTCTGCAGATCAGATCGCTCTGCCTGATTTTAACGCCGGAGCCATGGAGAACTGGGGCCTGATCACCTACAGAGAGACGGCGCTGCTCTACGACCCGGTCTTCTCCTCCAACTCCAACAAGGAGAGGATCGCCACCATCATCGCCCACGAGCTCGCTCACATGGTGAGTTCTGGTCCAGGAACGTCCCGTGACCCTCTTGCACCTCCTCCTCATTTCCTGATTTTAAATATAAAACTTTAAACTTGAATAATTAGTAGCGTGTGTAAAATGTTTTGAAGTTGTCAGGATTTAACCTCTTGGTCATAAAGTGAGTTCTTGTTCTTCTCTTCTTGACGTCTGGTCTCTGCTTCTCCTCAGTGGTTTGGTAACTTGGTGACTCTGCGGTGGTGGAACGATCTGTGGCTGAACGAGGGCTTCGCGTCCTACGTGGAGTACCTGGGAGCGGACAAGGCCGAGCCCGACTGGAACGTGGTGAGGGTTTGACCTCCTCTTCGTCATCAGGATGCTGGTGGCGTTCTTCTCACGGAGACGTTTGCTGTTTCCTGACAGAAAGACCTGATCGTGCTCGGTGACGTCCACAGAGTGTTCGCCGTGGACGCCCTGACCTCCTCTCATCCCCTGTCCTCCAAAGAAGAGGACATCCAGAAACCGGCTCAGATCAGCGAGCTGTTCGATGCCATCTCATACAGCAAGGTGAGCGAACGCACGCACCAAGAGTTGCACTGGGTAGCTGTCTCAAGCAGTGTGTGTGTGTGTGTGTGTGAGGGGGGGACACCTGGACAGGTGTCCAGTCCATCACAGAGACACAGGGACAGTTTATAGTTACCAGTTAGCCTACGTGGTGTTTTAGTTCTGTGGAAGGAAACCTACAGGGAGAACACGTAAATCTACATAGAAAAGCCGGGAGTCAAACCTGCGACCTCCTCGCTGAGAGGAGACAGCTCCAACCACTGCTCCACCATCCCACCCTTCTTGTTATCACTTCAACACTTAATAAACTTGCTTTTATTCCTTTAATTTTTCTTTGAGCAGTAAAGACCCTTAAGTTTTAAAATGTTAAGCTCAAATGGACAAACGATGACTTTTTTTTAAACTTCTGACACAAAAATAAAAATGTTCAGTTCTTAAAAATTTACAAGCATCAATAAATTTATATCAACAACAACGTTTCTGCTGTTGTTCGGCATATTGTTTTTGTACTATTAGTATATATATATATACAGTATATACAATTTTTTTATTGCTTAG
>JARVGS010000002.1:8273286-8286802 GCA_031762315.1 Hypsolebias antenori
TGTTTTTCTTAGTTCATATCTTAGATCTTATTAGTTTTTCTTTTACAATTTATACTTTTGTTGGATGTAACTGGGACTCTGTGTACACAATTTCTTTCCACCACATGTACCACATGTGATGTTAATGGCAATAAAGAAACCTTGACCTTGAACGTTTGAATATGGAAGCGGTTTATGAAAACATGAGAACTTCTCAAAGCTCATCACAGTTGGATGGTTTTATGAGAGGCGAGAGACCACCGGCAGCTCAGAGCAGCAGAAAAACATGTTTACACGTCAGGAAAAACAGAAATAAGGTGTTAAAATGTGAACAATGAAATCTATATTTTAGGCCTTTAGATTGACAGAAACACTTCCACCCACGTGCTTATGAGGTTAATCCTCTTCTTTGTACATATGGACTTCCTGAAGCAGGAAGTGCAGCAGAGACAGCTGATTGGTTGGTTTGTCTACATGAGCATTAATGTTTTTATTTTTGTCTCCCTCAGGGAGCGTCTGTCCTCAGGATGCTGTCAGACTTCCTGACTGAAGAGGTTTTCACCAAAGGCATCCAGGTAACGACAACGATCAAATAATGTTTGTCTGAGTTTTAATGTTTTAAAAGTCACAAAATTAGAATATTTTTCGGTTAAATGCCTTCCAAACATCTGAAACACTGCAAGTGCTGAAGTTCAAACATTTTAGAGAAGCTACCTGTCAATGTTCAGATAATTAATTAGCATTTCTTGAAGGAATGCATGTCGCCCGCCAGCCAGCACGTCAAAGATTTAAACAAAGATCTTATTTTAGCTGTAAATCTGTAAAACTGACTGCCTTTGTGTTTGCTCATGATGAAAATAAGAACAAAGCCCAAAATAGTGCAGCGACTCCTCCCCTCTGATTTACCTGCTTCCTGTCTCACCTGTCCGTCTGCAGACCTACCTGGAGGAGTTTGCTTTTGGGACCGCCGTCTACACGGACCTGTGGAAACACCTGCAGATGGTACCGTCACCTCTGTCCGAAAAACTGATTTCATGTCTTTAAAGCCGATTGTTAAAGAAACGCTGAGTCAGCATTTAAAAAACAATTGGCTCATTCAGGAGATGAGATCTGGGACTTTGTTTATTTATCTTTTAACCTTTTCAAGATGCTGAACGTTATTTCACAATAAATTTTCTTATAGAACTTGTGGAACTAGAGAATTTCCTGCGAAAATGCAGTGTGAATGCGTATTGCTGAAGAACTTGCTGAAAAACAGCTGAAAATAGCTAAAAACATGCTGCATTTTAGTTGAACCGGAAAATCAAGCCTAAAATATCAGAAGAAAGCAGAAAGAGCACATTTCCTGATTTAGGTTTAAATAATGAGCAAATAAATTATGCAATTAACAACAACAAAAAAAGAGCTGAAATTAGCGAAAAGTAGCTGAAAAGATTAGAAGGAAGCTCAAGCTACCAGAAGAAAGTGGAAATAGCTGATATGAGATATGTGGAATTTGTCAAAAAAAGCTAAAATTAGCATAAAACAGCTAAATGGTAGCTAGCTGAAACTGTAGGAAAATTTGAAACTAGCAGAAAAAGCTGAAAGGTCCATAACAAGATGAAATTAGCAGAAAGGAATTAATTGGGCTTAAAGTAGCTAAAATTACCATGAAAAACAGGAATTTATCTGAAAACAGCTGAAATTAGCAACCAAAAAAAAAAATCTAAAAAGCTAGCTGGAAAAGTAGCAGATGGAAGCAGAGAGAGCATATACAGTACAGTACTTGCCCAATTAGGCTGAAAGAAGCAAAAATAAGAACAAAAAATTGGAATTTATCTGAAAAAGACTGAAATGAGGAAAAAAAAAAACAGCTGAAAAGAAACTAAAAGCAGAAAGAAGCTTAAGTTACCAGAAGGAGAACATGTTATTGCTTAATTAGGCTGATAACAGTTTAAATGAATGCAAAAAATGTGGAATCAGCTGGAAATGCTAAAATTAGCATAAAAACAACTAAGTAGCTGAAAAAGCAGAAAAAGCTTAAACTTGCAGAAATAAGCTGAAAGCCGCAAAATAAGTTAGAACAAGCACAGAAATGCTGTAGTTAGCAAAACAAATCTAAAAGGATCACAAAACAGCTGAGAAAACAACTGAAAGTAGCTGAAAGTAACTGAAAAATGTTTAAGTTTGCACAAGGAAGCTGAAAGAAGCTGAAGCAGAACAAAAAAGTGAAAGGAGCAGTAAAAGGTTGTAAACACATCTAAACATTTGAAAGATGTAAAATGAGCTCAGTTCATTTTCTATGAGAAAAAAAGTGGCAGAAAGGCTAAATATTTCAAAAAGCTAAAGTTGCACCAATGCCAAAAGTCATAGCACCCTTCTCCTGAATGAGCTGAATGTTTTGTTTTATGATTTGTTGAAATGGCACAAAAAATTGTGGAACGAGAAAGATGCTGATGGATCACAATAGTGTGAATGCTTCATAAGACTTTGTTTTCTAAATATTCTGATTCATGCTCCATAATCCAGTTAGAAACATCTAACAACGTTAAGTCAGGCCCTCTGGAGAGTTTATGACTGAGTTTGTTGTGACTCCTCGGACTGATGAAGTCTTTTGGATGAAACGTTTCGTCTTTCATCCAAAAGACTTCATCAGTCCGAGGAGCCACAGCAAACTCAGTCTTATAAATAGCCCCTTCTCATCTTCAGTTTGATGGTGTTCAGCAACAAAGAGGAACCATCCAGAGGACCTGATTTAACTTTGTTAGATTTAAGATAAGGATTATTCCATTTTTCAGTAAAAAGGGGTTTATTGAAATAAATGTCAGAATTAAAATGATTGTCTAATTCTTTGTGTTTAGTTGCCAAATCTTTACCCATACTGAAGCGTTTCTTGGTGAGCTTTTTTAAACATGGCTGACCACGTGGGACATTTCTGTTGAAACACTTGCAAGTGTTTCAACAGAACTGACAAACTACTCTGAATACACAATGAGCCCCTTGACTTTAAATTAAAATTTAAAAAGACGCTAGTCAGTCAGTTGTAGTTTGGAGTGAACGTTAGGCTGAATGTTCTTACGGTTCTGCAGGCTGTGAACAACAGCGGAACCGAGCTTCCTCACTCCGTCGACAGCATCATGAACACCTGGGTTCTGCAGATGGGATTTCCTGTCGTCACCATCAACACCAACACCGGCGCCGTTTCCCAGCAGCACTTCCTGTTGGACCCAAACGCTAGAGTCACCAGGGCGTCGGAGTTCAAGTAAATAAACAGCTTCACTTCATCCAACCATCTGTTCATCCATCCATCAACCATCTGTTCATCCATCCATTATCCATCCATTCATCCACCATCCATTCATCATCTAGTCATTCATTCATTCCATCCATCTATATATCATCTATTCACCCGTCCGTCCGTCCATCCATCCATCCATCCATCCATCATCCATTCATTCATCCATCATCCATCCATTTGTTCACCCATACATCCAAAATCTGTTCATCCATCCATCCAACCATCTGTTCATCCATCCATCTATCCATCCATCCAACCATCTGTTCATCATCCATCCATCCATTTATCCATCTGTTCATCCATCCATCCATCATCCAACCAATTTATCCATTCATTCATCTGTCCGTCCATCCATCCACCCATCCATCCATCCATCATCCATCCATTCATCGATCTGTCCATCCATCTGTCCATCCATCCATCCATTCATCTATCATCCATCCAATCCATCCATTTGTCCATCATGTATTAATTCATTCCATCCATCCATCCATTCATTCATCCAATCCATTTATCCATCCATCCATCATCCATTGATTCATCAATATGTCCATCCATCCATCCATCCATCTGTTCGTCTTTCTGTCAATCCATTCATATGTCCATCCATTCATCTATCTGTCCATCCATTCATCCATCCATCCATTCATATATCTGTCCATCCATTCATCCATCCATCCATCCATCCATCCATCCATCCATCTGTTCCTATTTCTGTCATCCATTCATCCATCCATCCATTCATCTATCTGTCCATCCATCCATTCATTTATCTGTCCATCCATCCATCCATCCATCCATCCATCCATCCATCCATCCATCCATCCATCCATTGATTCATCATCCATCCATCCATCCATCCATCCATCCATCCATCCATCCATCCATCCATCCATCCAATGCTCTTTTTTATATTTTGTTAGTTTTAAGGACCTGATTAACCTTCAGTTTTGGTTTGTCTGAAGAAGAACTGATGTGAATGTTTCTGCTGCAGCTACGAGTGGATCATTCCCATCAGATGGATGAAGACTGAAAACATTCAGAACGGTGTCACGTGGCTCCGGCAAAAATCAGGTAAACCAACCGTCTGATGAAGTCTGAAAGAAAAAGACGGGTGTAAAATGTTACTCAGATAAAACAGATTCATCAGAAGGTTCAATTATAAATTTATAAAGGAAACACTTTTTTATATAATCTGACAGAATTAAAATAAAATGTGTAATTATAATAAGCTAACTACAGTTAATTTACAACCTAAAGAGATATCAGTGTATTTTTTTTATTTTTATTTGGGCGGGGTGGGTGAGTTTAGGAGAGGGTTATTTAAAATAAAGTAAAATATGTTGTAAAGTATAAAAGTTACAGAAACCGAAAGTCATAGCATGTTATTTCTAACAGAACTGAACCTTTTGATTTAAGAACAGTTAAAATAACACAAAATCAGCTGAAGGAGTTTGGTTGCTAAACCCCGCCAGACCTACAAACAGGACAACAGATGGAACGCTGAGTCAGCATTCACAGACGAACAAAAGCTCTGACAGTCTAACCAGAGCTGAGTTTCATCTGCAGATACGTTCATGGACATGAAGGTTTCGGGTTCCGACTGGGTTCTGGCCAACCTGAACGTGGTGGGGTACTACAGGGTCAACTACGACCAGGGCAACTGGGACAGACTGCTGAACGCTCTGAGCACCAACCACATAGTAAGACCCAATACCTGAGTGTCACGGGGTTCACTAGGATCAGAATAACCTCAGCTGACGTCTTTGGTCTCCAGGTGATCCCAGTGATCAACAGAGCTCAGCTGGTGGACGATGCCTTCAACCTGGCCAGGTAAGTCTGCTGTCAGGAAGACATGAAGAAGAAACTCCGAGTAGAACCAGAAATATGTTCCAAAGATGGTCCAAGAGTTTCTGACACTTTCAGGACTTTCCAGCTATGATCACAACAGATAGTTGTTTCTTCTCCACCATCCTCTTCTTCAGACCATTCAGATTAGTCTACAGCTTTTATTCATGATGCTAACATAAAATCTGGGCCCAAGTCCCCCGCCCTGACCCTTGAAGCAGGTTCTTACACACACGCCAACAGTCAGCTCGAACCTCAAACATTTACTCGTCTGCAGTTCCTCCATCTGACCTGGTTCTGATCCAGTTCAGCAGAAAACAGTTGGATCATATGCAGAACATCTGATTAATCGTCAGGTTCTTGTGTTTTAAAGAGCAAAGATCATCTCGACAGTTCTGGCGCTCCAAACCACCAAGTACCTGAACAAGGAGAGGGAGTACATGCCGTGGCAGTCGGCTCTGAACAACCTGGACTTCTTCTACCTGATGTTCGACCGCAGTGAAGTGTACGGCCCCATGCAGGTGCACGTCCTCCTCCTCCTGTGTCCACCACAGTTCATCTGGTGTTCCTGATCTTCTCCTGAGCTTCTGAACTTCTTCCGTCTGCAGGATTATCTGAGGAAGCAGGTTACTGAGCTGTTCGCCCATTACAAGACGATCACGAACAACTGGAGCAAAGTTCCAGACAAACACATGGACCAGTGAGTACAGAGCCGGACCCAGAGACCAGTCCATGGCTGTTAGAACCGGTTCTCTACTGTGAAACCAAAAGTCCACATCTGGTTGATGATTGTTTTACGTGGGTTTTATGAGTTCAGGATAAATTTTCAGGATCCTGATGTGTTTGTGAACAACAAATACGTTGATTTTTTTAAAACTGTTTATGTTTAAATTAGATAAAGTCGCAGGTTGGCCTGATGGGCTGTTCAGGTTCTGTGTGATAAATAAATCAGCTTTTAAGAACTAAATGATGGTCATCAGCTACACAGCAGGACTACCAGAGAGCTGCTTGGCTCTCTGCTCGTGGAGCTTTTATTTACTGTAAATAACAAAGTAAAAAAAAACAAACATACAAAACAAAAAACCTAAATAACTGAACGTCTGTTCTGCAGTTGAAGATATTTCCGGCAAACTTTCTCAAAACTTTTGAGAAAGTTTCCCAGATGGGAGGAGAAATGTCTTCAACTGCAGAGTAGAAGTATTGTTGTTGTTTTTTATTCATCATATCCTGGATGACTGAGAATCTACACCAACATTTAATTTACTGTATTTATGGTGCACCTCAAGGCTCTGTATGAGACCTGTAGCCTTTTGGTTGGTAAATGTTCGATTGTATGCTGACAACACTTTGATTTACAATACTTTCTGCCGTACACGTCGCACCGCCGTATACGTCGCATCAGTCCAAAAATGTCCAATAAAGTGGAAAAAACATAAATAAGTCGCTTTGCCATATAAGCCACATCTATTATGCATCACCGCTGACGTGTCGCGTTTGTTTTGCATCACCACTGACATCCTGGAAACGTGGGCCGGTGTTGTGCCAAAAATCAATGGGATACCAAATGGCGGCCGCGGGAGCGTGCGCGGGAGGACTTTAACAAGAATTTAACAAGATTAACACCTAAAAAAAAATTTGTTTGCTCAAAATTGTAGCGAAGGTTGTGTCTCAGTTTAACTTTTCTTTAATAAATGCACTTTAATGGTCAAATCAGCTTCATTTCACCTGGGCGGTGCAATGAAATGCAGCTGATTTGACGTTTGCTCCAGGAGTTCCGGAGCGAGATGAAGGTGACTTGGTATGGCAAGCAAGAGTCTCATTAATAGCCACTTTTCCCTATTAATGAGACACTTGGCTTGTCATATTACTCAAGGGCCCTCTAGTGGCTGAAAATGGTAGTGTTCAATACTGTATTTTCCATGTCAGAATGAATGAAATCGTCAGATCTCAGCCAAAAATTGGGTTATAAATATGTGGAAAAAAAACATAAATAAGTCGCTTCGCCATATAAGTCGCAGGGCATGTTAATTTATGCAAAAAAGATGCAACTTATATGGTGAAAAGTACAGTAACTGCTAATTTTACACTTTGTTCCTGTGCTGCCAGAAGATCCTGGTTATCATTTCTTATTTAGGAGTTTCAGGTTTTATATGGTTGTATCAGGTGTGCAATCGGATGTTAAGATTGGTCATTTTTTGTTTTGTCAACTTTAAATTTTTACACTACTACTGAGGGGTTTTGTGGCCCAGATTGTGTCCAGAAGATCACCCGGCGTAAAACAGTTGACAAATGTCTTGTGTGAGTTCACTCATTGTGGCGACCGTCGCTGTGGAGAGCAGCCAAAGAAAAACAAACAAACTATTGCAGGGTTTTTTTAAACTTCATAATTTAACAGCTGAGAGTTTTATTTGGACAGTCATGATAGTTTTATGTGGTTCAGCCACTCTTGCAGTTTGAATTTCTCCCTAAAAGTATCATCAATCAAACTTATGTTTACCTTTATTGATGAAGCTGATTTTGATAAATATCTCATAAAAAAGACTCAAAGATAACATCCAGGGTTTTATTAGCACCTGACCAGATCTGCTCTGTGGGTTTTATTAGCACCACAGAGCAGATCTGGTCAGGCTTCTGACAATAAATCTGTCTCAGGATCACATGGAGGAGATGGCTTCATCGTGGGTCAAACATTCAAACTCTAATTTGGTTTTGAATGTGTATTTTCATTTCTCAAAAACTGAGTTTGCTTTAGGCCAGGGGTCTGCAACCCTTACGATCAAAAGAGCCATTTCTGCCCTTTTGTTTACTAAATTAAATGTGTCCAGAGCCGCAATACATGCTACAAGTGTCATTATCGACTAGTGGCCCATGGGTCTGTTAGAAGAGGGTTTTCTAGCCAGTAAGCGTGAAATTATAAAACTAAAAACATCCAACGGTTGTTAACATTTTTTTATATCTTTACATTTTAAGCCAAAAGAAAAGACTGGATTCCATGGGTACCCATGTCCAGGTCAGAAGACTGGATTCTTGTTAAAATAAATAAATAAGTAAATAAATAAATAAATAAATAAAAATAAAAAATATTATTTTACCAATTAAAAAACTAAAAATAAAACAATGAACTGTGCAGGCTTATGCGATTTTGTTTTTTTTTTTAAATTGTGGAGTAATTGAGTATTTTTAGAAATAAAGCATAAAGTTAAAGTGAGTATAATTTACTCTGTGTCTTAGTACTGGTATTCACATATTTGCACAGGAAATGACAGAGAAACTGCCAAAACTAGTATTTTTTTTTTGTTGTTGTTTGTATAACATTCTACAAAATTCAGTTTTATGTTAGTGTTGGTCAAAGCTTGAAAGAGCTGCTGTGGAGGGACCAAAGAGCCACATGTGGCTCCAGAGCCGCAGGTTGCAGACCCCTGCTTTAGGCAAAACACATTAGTTTTAATGAGCAACAGCTTTAGTCAGTCTAACAAAATCAGTAATGAGTCATCTTGAATAATTCTCCCTCCAGGGTCTGTGGACCACTGTGGGCTTAATCCAGTCATAACACTGATTGTTAATAAAATAAGTGTCATTTTCAGGCCCTCAACTCCCAGATGTGACAGTGTACCCTCTGAGTTGTGCGAACAATAAACAAAGCTCGGGTTTTTGTTTGAGCAGTTGTTGCAGCACCACTGTTTGTTTCTGGTCTGCTGTTAGTGTTAATCTTTGTGCCTCCTGCAGGTATAACCAGGTGAATGCCATCAGCCTGGCGTGCAGGACCGGCCTGGAAGAATGTCAGACTCTTGTCACGACCTGGTTCAAACAGTGGATGCAGACCGGCGACAACCCGTGAGTGTGTACAAGTATTTCTGCGCTCCTCCTGCAGAACGCTTCGATTCAGGTTTGTAAAAGTCAAAGACTATAAAGCTCCGTTGTGCTGATGTGTATTTTCAGGATCCACGCCAACCTGCGCTCCACAGTGTACTGTAATGCCATCGCCGCAGGGGGTGCTGTGGAGTGGAGCTTTGCCTGGTCGAAGTTCACAAATGCCTCCATCGCCACAGAGGCTGAGAAACTGCGTGCCGCTCTGGCCTGCACCAAACAGCCGTGGCTTCTGAACAGGTCCGGTTCATCAGCGGCTTTAACGCTCACCGACTGTAACCGACCGGCTCAAACACGTGATATTTCTACCTGCTCAGGTACCTGGAGTACACCCTGGATCCGAAAAAGATCCGGAAGCAGGATGCTACCTCCACCATCGTCTACGTTGCCCAGAACGTGATTGGTCAGTCTCTGGCGTGGGACTTTGTCCGGGCTCGATGGTCGTACATCTTCAAGGAGTGAGTTGGACACAAAAGACTTTTCGGTCTCAACGTGAAGGTTTGAGGAGACGAAATAAAGTCCAGAGTGGGAAGCAAACATGAAAATGAAATACCATCTGTGAGAGCTGAAGCGCACGCGTCATAAATCTAACGTCAGACGAGCAGATAAGTTGTTCTTTTATTGTGATGTTTACTCTGAGTGACAGGTTTTATTGGTCGAGCTGCTCACACTGTTCTGATCTTTAGTACCCATAAACACGTCCGCAGATAAATCTGCTGTTGGTTTGACTCAACATCTCTGTGGTGCTGGTGACATTTAGAGATAACACAGCTCAGCTGATCCAGAGTCCATCAGAATAATTTTACACACACTGAGCTAAGATTTAGAGTAGTTGTAGCTGAGAGTTCTTTGTATCACACAGTCTGAGGGCTAACGGATTGTGCAGGATCTTTGTTTAAATGTGCTGGGCGATATGCATTCATTTATTCATCCTTTATTTACACAGGTTAGTCTCATTGAGCCTCGAAGAGAGAACTGTGTTAAACAAAGAACACAGATGTCTCCCATTTTGCCTCCTGCCAGCTGTTCACATCTTTTTTTTTTTTTTACATCTTCTGTCTCAGATCTTCTGTTTCTTTTTGTGTCAGGATTCGCAGTAAACGTCTGTCGTGTTCCTCTCGCAGGTACGGTGGAGGATCGTTCTCCTTCTCCAACCTCATCAACGGAGTCACCAAACGCTTCTCCACCGAGTTCGAGCTTCAGCAGGTTAGAAATGATTAACCTCTAAAATGTTTCAGCGTCGACAGCCGCACACTTCGGTTCAGCTGGTTGTTCAGTAACAAGCTGCAGTTTCTGATGAGTTCAAGGCAACTTTTTGTTTATCTCTGGCTGAAGCTTGAAAACAAAAAAACTAAAGGAATGTGCTGCTGAATGCTGAATGACTGCTGAAATTTGCTACAATAAAGTTAACATTCATTGTTAGAGGCTAACATAAGAAGAACAGAGGCTAAAATGAGTTGAGCAGTAGCTAAAATGAGCAGCCAAGACGATATAATGAGCTGAACAAAGGCTAAAATCAACTGAACAGAAGGTTAAAGCTAAAATCAGCAAAACAGTAGCTAAAACCTAAAATACGAAGAAACAGAATAAAATCTAAAAACTCCAAATGGTGTAAAAATGAGCAAAACAGGTGCTAATATTAGCAAAGTCCTCATAGCTGAAGGTAAGACAACAGATACTAAAGTGGCTAAAATTATGACAAAAACAGTAACTAAAAATTAGCAGAATGGTAGCTAAAAGCTAAGATTAGCTCAAGGCAAAAACAGAACTGATGCAGATTTTAAAGGAAACAACGATTCTGAAGGAATTAAGAAGGATCCAAAAATTTTTTAAATATTAAAAAAGTATAGAAGTAACAAATAAAAAAGAAGTCACAGCAGCCATCTCCTGAATGAGCTGAAAGTTTTGATGCAGTAATGAGTAACATTAGTACAAAATATGCTGAAGTAGTCGGCAGAAATGTCCAGAAGATAAATAAACTGGAAAATATTAGAGTGAATGTTGGCAGCAAAAATAAATAAATAAATGATCTAAAATAAAAAGACTGAAGTAACATGAGTAGCTTCTTAAATTATATTCAAACAATCCTTTGTTTTATTATAGAAGTATGGAGGGTGTGACTCCTGACTTCTGACCTCTATCCTTTATCTTTTGACCTCAATCATCTGAAACCTGACCTTTATCTTTTGACCTTTGACCCCTGGCCTCTATCCTCTGACACATGACCTCTGTCTTTTGACCTCTGCCCCCTGACCTCCATCTTTTGACCTCTGACCCCTGACCAAGTGTGTTCTGTGTCTCAGCTGAAGCAGTTTAAGGCCGATAACGCAGACGTTGGTTTTGGATCCGGGACTCTGGCTGTGGATCAGTCCATCGAGAGAACCGAGGCCAACATGAAGTGGAGAACAGAGAACCAGGACCAGGTTCTGAAGTGGTTTTTAGACGAAGCTAAACCCGGGCCGACTCACACCTTGGTCGTGTAATTTAACAATAAACTGGAGTTTGTTTGTTTGTTTATTTGTAGGATTTAGGGATGGAAAGAAAAATACTTTTTTAAAATAATCTAAAAAAATTTTTTGATTGTATTTAAAAAATAAAATAAAATAAAATAAAATAAAAAAATAAAAACTTGTGCCCTGAAAAAAAAAAAAAAAAAACTGAAGTTTTTGTTCTTGTTGAGAGAGAGAGAAAAAAAACAACATTTTAATTGTGAAAACCTAAAAACAGAATCTAAAAAAAAATTTTTTTTTGTCCTTTCTGACATTTTTATAGATGTTTTTTTAATATAAGATGGAAATGTATAAAATAAACTCTGTTGTGAAAATTGAAGACTGACATCAAAACATGGGCACTAATGGAAGAAATGTTGAAAATATATTTTTGTTTCAGTTTTTTTATAATTGTTTACTTCGTGTTTGATCCCTGTTGAAACTATTTAATGGTAAAAGCTGAACATTAAAAATTACAGGTTTTAATCCTTGTCTGCTGTGAGCTCAAAGTTATTTATCTGTTAGCAAAATATTTCATGAACCCCTGAACAGAGTTCAATGAAACGTTGAGTAATCACTGGACGAACGTTTACAGATGATGAACTTGTAAACAGTTTTACAGACACTAAGCTAATCTTTGGTGTGGTAGTAGCTGAGAGTTGTTCACAATACAAGCCTCGAGCTCTGACAGAGCACCTGGGATCTTTGTTTAAATGGGTGGCGGGCGATATGCATTCCTCTCAGGAACGCTACTTTTGTTGATTAAATTTGTTTTGGTTATGATAGCCGACTCCTCTATCAGCCCGATCCAGAGTCTGTTCTGCTTGAATTAAAAATAAATTTTAAATAAACACAGAAGAGAAAAACAAAATCTGATCTCTGTTTGTACACTCAATTTTTTTTTAAATCCTTGCTCTGAGTTTTAAAACAAGGATTTGTTTCTCTAACAGATAAAAGTGAGAAGATTTTTCAGAAAATGAAATAAAAGTACTATATTTTGTTGATTTTCTACAGCTGGCACTGCAGAGGCTCCGTATTTTCTCTACAGGTTTCCTCAAACAGAAAAAGCTCAAATCTATGGGCACAAATTCTGGTCATAAATATTTGTACTTGTAAATCAGTTTTGTAAACTTGTTAAATAAATTTGTGATTTGTGCGTAGATGGATTTTGTGTTTGTCAAAATTATTTGTATTTGTAAAAAAATTATTACAAAAGTTAAAAATAATTTTGTGAAGGTCTGGTTACTGTGGTGGCCCCACAAAGCCAAAAACTACATGAAAACATCTTTTTTTTTTTTTTTTAATTACAGAACTTTATCAATTTTACAAACAAGTATTTTGCCAGGGGTATATTAACAGGTACAGAAGTAGTATACAAGTATAGAAAAGAACAATATAATTAAAAATGATACAAATGGTAAAAAAGTAAATATCTTCCTGCGAGTTTCATTTTACAAGATGACATTTTCTTCCTCTCAGCTGATTGGTTAATGTCCTGTCAATCACATACTTAACGATCCAATCAGAGAACAGGTGGGTTGGGCTGTAAGGGGTGGAGCTTTACTGAGCTGTATGTTCTGGAATAAGAGAAGATAGAACTTTATTGATCCCGCAGGAAATTGTTGTGCCAGAGTTTCAGTACAAAGGAACATACACTCACACAAGACAAAAATAACAGAGAATATAAAAACACCTTGAGGGGTCATGAGTTTGCCCATCCAGTCTACAGTCTTGTGGACTTGGAGACGTTATTCAAACGTGTTCCTCAGGGTACACTGTGGGTGCTCCGTGAGTATGGGATTAGTGGACCGTTGTTATGGGCTGTTCGGTCTCTATACAAGCGGTGCAAGAGTTTGATTCACATTGTCAATAGTAAGTCAGACCCCTTCAGGGTGGGAGTTGGACTCAGCCTGGGCTGCCCATCGTCACTGATTCTGTTCATAACTCTTATGGACAGAATTTCTCGCTGCAGCCAGGAGGTGGAGGGAGTCCGGTTCGGTGGCCTCAGGATTCCATCTCTGCTCTTTGCAGATGATGTGGTCCTGTTGGCGTCATC